>BMAO01007006.1:0-21276 GCA_019973975.1 Trichonephila clavata | reverse complement strand
TTGCGAGGGTCAAGAGGAGTTACAGAAACAAATTCCTGTTTTTAATTGTTAGACCCATATACTTGAAATTTTTAAGCATGTTTTTTTTGTTGAATAGGGATCCACTAAGAATAAATTTTAAGCAAATCAAGTTCTGGGGGGTTGCAGGGGGTTACTGGGACGTATTGACAAAAAAAATTACTTTTTTCGAGCTACACGGACTATAATAATGAAATTTGGTTTGCATTTTTCTTTTGTTGAATTGAAATCCGCTAAGAGCGGTAATTTTGGAAAACGGCTCTCAACAGGATTACGGGGATATTGATAGTAAAACTTTTGCTTTTTTCTGTTTGATTTAGACTTGAAATTTGGCTTGCATGTTCAATTTACGGAGTAGAGATCCACCACGAAAATTGGTTTTGCGGGAATCCACTTGGTTTTTGAGTTGCGAAAGAGCAAACATCATTCTATGCTTAAATTTTAGAGATTTTTAGAAAATAAAAATTAGATAAGTTCTGCCCTTTTTTTTTTATCAACAGGTGACAGTTACAGGTATAAGTATATATTTCGATTCAATCGAATTCTTAATGCTAGGACTTAGATATCAATAATTTATACATATATATATAAGCAGTAAAAATTTATAAAACATCATGAAATACCCAGCGAAGCGGGCGGGTAACAGCTAGTGTAATATATATGAATAATTATATTAAAGTAATATCAGAATAAATAATGAATCACTGAAAATTTAATATCCTCCAAAATGTAAGTGTGAAAAACATTTCAATTTAATATAGAACGATATTTTTACTGAGCGAGCATACTTACGAGGGAACTCAATCCATTTAGTGGGAATCGTTTAAGTCAGTGCTTCTCAAACTTTCAATATTTCCGACCCAATATTCAATCATAATTCCCTCACTTCGCACCCCCTTCATTCAATAACAATGTATTGAATTTAATAATACTATATTTTGACACAAAAGCAACACAATACTATTTTAACCTCTTAAGTACCACCAGTGTTTTAACGTCTCGCTCAGCGAAAACATCAATTGCTTTGGACGTATATATCGTCTTACCGAAGTACGGTTTATTCTGTGCACAGCTAATCATACAATTGTTCCGTAGGCTTTGGAATACAATAAAAAGACATTGGCAGGGGGGGGGTTGCGAAAAATTTACTTACTTCGGAAAATTTGCTTATTTATTCTGTTTCTTCCCCGCCTCATACCTCAATACATCACATAAGCACACCTACGTGGAAAACAGCGGCATTGGGAAGCGAATTGCTTAACTTTTAATAAACAGTTAAGGGATTAATAATAAACAGTACAAATTATTAAGATAAGTGTTAATTTTTGTGAATAATTTTATATATGACAAGAGTCCCTGGTAATTATTAAAATTGTTCTTAACTTATTTTTGTAAATTAATTATAAACTACACCGTGGAGTACTGATACATTTATAAGTGTATATAACAATATAAATGTGTAATTTATTTTTATTATGTCAAAATGTTTTTGTTTGTTTACTTTAAAAAATTTATAATTCTTTTTTAATAAGTTTTGTTTTCGACTTTTAAATATGCTCGCGCCCTCGTAGTGTTATCATGCCTCAGTAGGAGACTCACCCCACAGTTGGAGAAGTGGTAGTCTGACTGGTCTCGTTATGAGAACAGTTTACGTCAATTTTAACTAAACCAGTAAAGGATTTTGCTCCATTTGTGATTGTGATTAATTTATTTTCTATAAAAAATCTTGTTAGTGAAAAAAATCCCGATGAAATTGTAGAATTTGCTGTCACAGTACCTAATGATGTGATTAAAAGTATCAACTGAGGTTTTTTAAAATGAAGTAGCTCTGTAAATAAAAAAAATATTCTGTATGATTGTTATACATAAAAAAGAAAAAAGTATTGTACCACACAGCAAGTGTTCCTCACAGAAATGTTTATTTAAAAATAAACACTGTACTGTCTTTTTTATAAATAAACATTTCTGTATGTGTGGAAATTCAACAGTCAAAACTTTATTCATTTTGAGCATAAAATACAATTTTGTTTATAAAATAAAACACGTTTTTACAAATATTTTTTCAATATATTCTTATTCTTTGTATTTATTGCATGTAAAATTCATTCTATCTGTGTATCTATATATCTAAAAAGCAAACATTGTGAAAACATATCGAGTTACACAGTTACACCTTTTCCTTAATATGCGAAAATATACACTCAGATAGCAAGTCATTATTTAACCTTTGGATTCATCTTTTCAAAAATACAAAGAAGACCACTCAGACATTCAAGACAAATATTTTCTCTCCCAATATATCTGAATCAATATAAAGGGAAAGCGAAATATATATTATTGGATATGAGACACACAATGGAACAAAGCATTTTCCTTTTCAGAGAACATAGTTATATGGCAGGGAAAAAGATATATATAAAAATATCTACCATGTAGAGGAAGAAAAATTCTTCTTCTGACGAGGGCATAAGGAGTGTGGGTTTTTTTGAAAGAAAATTGCTTAAAAAATAACAATTATTATATCTCATAATGGAATAACTGAATGATCTAAAAAAGAATGCAAATACTTGAAATTTCGGAATAAAGTTTCTTGGATCTCATAAAAGTACGATGGAACAATTTCTACAAAATTGCTTATGATGACGCTTTTTTCTGATATCCATTTAATCCGCGGTCACTCGCGCCTGTTTTTACTACCGTCGTTACTCGCGGGGTGTAGAGAACACCCCAAACTTTTAACACGTTTATTTAAACATGAAGAAAAAAATAAGTAAAAAATGATGACATTTGTAAAATACAAGATGTTTTTTGTATGATACAAATAAAAAATATTAAATTTATTTTATACAAATTAGACTGACATTATTTTAAAATAAACCTGCGAAATTTTCAATTTAAAATACATAATTTTGTATTTTTTGTAAACCACGAGTAAAACGTTTATACCAGTAATAAACTTACTTCGTAATTAATGTTAAGCATAGTAGAAATTAAAAAATAATATTTTAATCATTTTTCAAGCATGCAGAGCAGACTGTAAACATAACTCAATTGTTCGCGGGGAGTTCTCAGTACCCCAGATAAATTTTTTGAAGGTCGTTATGTTCTAATCGTCCGAGCGAGAATGATTGCATCATGCCTGAAGGTTCAATGACCTAAAATGAGCAGCTACTGAAAAAATCGCGGTTCTGCGCATTCTTTTTGAAATTCTAGGAGACTTTTTTTGTTGCTGGGTGTACACAGCACCCCGCGCGAGTGATCGCGGGTTAATATACAAAATAATTGAAGTAACTGCATTTTTAAAACATTCATTTTATTTCTTAAAACAAGTTATGTTGAAACATGGTTTTTATTATTATTATTTCATGTCTTATGCTAAACAGCTATCAATTCACCTTATAAATCTAACATGATTCTTTGAAAACTCATGATTATACATATTTGCTAGTAAAAAAAATATATATATAAAATTTTAAGGCAAAGAATTTTTATGAAATGGAGCCAGAATGTATTAATATATATGCTTATTAAACTGGTTGTGGTCAACTTTCAATAGTTGGTACGGCGTACGTACGGGGAAACTGGTTAAGGAGTTAAAACAGGAAATATGAAAACGTTCGAAAATCACAAGCAAATTACTGAAATGTACGGTGAAAACACCATGAGTGCCGAAAAAAGTAGGAAAGACATAAATCATTTAAGGTTGGCAATACAAATATGGATGACTAGGGAAAAATGGATGTATCCATCGATTGTATTGATGTGTTGTAGAAATTTGAAGGGGAAACTTCTAGAATGCTGTCGCTATTGAATTTCATCATTATCTAATGAATTTCTTTAACTTTCAAGACGTCTTATGTTGGAAAATGTGACAGAATACATTATAGTAACGTAAAGTTGTGCTTAGTCCGGATTCCAAAAATACTGATCTGTTCAACATTAAACCTCGTTAAACTTGTCAAAATTTTGAGATTCCTTGCCGTAGGGCATAAGATTTAATCCACATGGTTAAGGAACAAGTAAATATTCATTGTAGATTTATGTCTAAGAATGGCACAGTATAAGATGACAGATGTCAATTGGTATCATTTATGTTTTTTATTTCAAAAGAACACTCAAACAGTCGGTATTGTAACGGCGATGACAACTTTAAAAGCAATAAGAATAAAGATAAAATTCAAAATTTTCGATCATACGACGATTTGTTCTTTAATCCTTCTTCGCATGATGATGGGCTATTTCATCATTACTTTTAGTGGAAAAAAAAATTGTACTAAAAGAAAGTGTATAATGCAAATATAGGTTGCTAGCAACGTTTTTCACGTCTATTGTGTAATAAGAAATGTAGCTTTAAAAAAATACAGTCATCATAATAAGACAATCATTGAACTTGTTATTCACTGCTTGTTGTAGTTTGAAGAACCTGCAATGCTATTGTTTGAATATTTTTATAACTAATATGAGATTCATTTTGCTAATGAAAGTCATCGTGAGTTCAAAAAGGTGTGCCGTTTATGTTTCTGTTAGTTTCTGTGCAATTTATACCGAATATTCTAAATAAATTTCCTAAAATTGTGTTACAAAAATTTACATCACTATGTAGTTGTTTCATTTATAATGCATGACAGAAATGTTTTTTACTATATGTTTATTTTATGTTATTTTTATAGAGAAACTTAGAAGAGAGGGACTTTGAAGATTATTTGAACCGGTTAAAAGACGGTTGGCTCTCAGAAGATGGCCTTGATGAAAAAATTCTTACGAAGAGTACCGCGATGCGCATGAAATTAGACCAATAATAATAATTGTTTTTTTAACTATCATCTCTCAGAAATAAATATAATGCATAAGTATATATTTTTTTTTTATTTTGCACAGAGCTTAACACGTAAATTTGCTTGAGGATGAATATTTTCCTCAAAAGGTTTTTTTTATCTATTTTTATGTTATATATTTATACTTGGATTTTTATGTATGAAACATTTTTCCTTTAATATACATAGAACAGGAATTATATCAACCGGTTTGTATTCACACTGACACACACACAAATCATGCCAATTAGGGTTAATAAGGTGTAAAACCATGTTGAAAAATAAGTTAAGAAATAGGTATTTGTGTAATAAATTAAATTTAGTAAAAAAGGCTTAATTATTTTAATGTGAAGATGGTGCTTGTAAAAAAATATGCTTTGTTTTTATATTTTAATATTGAAGGCATTTACTTTAAGAAAGCAAAATGCAGTAGAAATTGAGAAAACATGCATTTAAACAATATTTTATTATAGTTTGTTTTTTGTGGTACTGTGGTTATCTATTGAGAGATTATTAGAACAAACAAACAACAAATATGTCCAAACATTGTGCAAATTGTTTAATTTCTCCAGAAATTTTAAATTGAACATAAATTAAATTCCCTGTTAGAATTTATATCGATCTATTTGGCAGATCGTGAATAGATTTGTATACAATCAAAATGCAGAAAATGTATTACTAATTTCAATTTCGCCTTAGTCCTGTGTTTATAGAAAATAATTTAATCCAGCGTTTTCTTTCCTCAAAACGCAAAGAAGAAATTATCATTTTACCTGTAAATAAAACATGGAAAATAAAAATATCCTATGCTCATAATTATTTTTCCCCAAATATAAGCAACAAATAGTAGAATATTATTCCAAAGATACGTATGACTTCAAAGAGTAAAAAAGAAACGAAAAATCTTGTCATTTTTAACAAAATGTCATTTTGCCCCAAAGCAATTATACAGTTCAAAGAAGTTTTCGTTACAAGAAAATATTTTACTTGGAATTGAAAAGCAGCACATCATACATGTAACTTTTCGAACTTGTGTTGACAGAACTCTCCTTTTTTTTTCTTTCAAAAATTTTGCTTTCGATTTCCCCAAACTTATATTTTTCTGTTTAAGTAAAGTCTATGCTTCTTGAGAGTTGTTTTCCTAGTGAATTTCCGAATAGTTTCTTTACTTAACTTATATTGCTTTTGATGCCCTTTAACTCATTCTGAAAATATATCACATTTTGGGTTTTGCTGTTTTCTTATTATGTAATGTATCTCTGTATATATATATATGTGTGTGTGTGTGTATGTGTGTGTGAGTGTGTGTAATTCTTGTAAATATTTTTATAATAATATTTTAAGCCTTTCGAACAATGAATCTTTTAAGAGATTGGACTTGACTCCTAAAGAAATTAGTAATTTAATTATTACTATATATAGAAAATTAGGTATTTGAGTTCCTAAAATTATGTTTCCTTATATATATTTAACACCTAAATACCTTGAAAATCCTGTTAAACTTCACATTGTAAAAATAGTTTAAAACTTTTAAAACTACTGCAAGTAAAATGCTGTATAATATACAAAATTTCATCAATAATCAAAATAATAAAACTATAATTAAAAGTAGTAAAAGTATTATAATTTTTTTTAAATAAAAATATTTTTTCAGTTTATGGTTTTTATTTTGAAGATCTTTTCAATTCCATTTAAATCAATGATATGATTAAAGTACTTTTGGAAAATCACAGTAATTATAATCTTACTATTAATTTCCACAAATTTAAAACTCTAAATAGATTTGGCCTTAAAAGTAAGTTAAATTCATTTTAATGGTTCATTGTATAAACAAACTACAGGTTTGCCTCAAGGTGGCCGTGCTAGCAATAAATTGGTTAATTTATGTTTACATTTTTATGAATATAATTATATTATTAAATAATTATTACATATTTAGTATATAGATAATCTAACTATTTATGGTAAAAATAATAATTCTTACACCACATTAATAACCTTTATCCTGGTTACATAAACCTAGTTAAAATAAACGATAATCCATTTAAAACTAATTTCTTAGATGTATCATTGTATATTAAGGAAGACCAATTAAACAGTGATCCAAAGCAGTGGTCTGATGAATTCCAAGCTTGAAGTCCATTTCTGTGGAAGTTAACGTGATATTTGTCTTGATCATACTGCGTAGCTTTACGTCACTGACGTCTGATTACCATTTTGATTTGTGTTCGTCTTTCAAAGAAAAATCACCCAAGAAAAAGTTTACATGTCATCTTTGACATGCTCGAGCTGTTACTGCTTCCTCTCCAAACACTTCACACAAGTTTCTTTTTGTCACCATCTTGTAATTCTTTTTTGAAACTCGGACAACATACAGTGTCAAAATGTGCACTTTTGCTTTCCTTATGTTGACAGTTAGTTTTACGAGTTTAATAAAAAATTGACAAAAGTGCGAAAAAAATATGTGTACATTATCAATAGTATAATAATCTAACTGTTTGAACTGGTTTCATTTTAATCCGAATTCTTGCTAAGTATGGACAAAGCATAAAAATAGACACGTTTAAAAACGACAAAACTTCCCTTTATACCCTATATACAAATATATACTAACAAATATTTTACAATAAAAATGAGCTCACTGAACATATCGGACGTGGTTTCGCAAGAGTGCTTGATACTAAGCAAAAAACAGGCATATACATCACTGAAATACTCTTCCACCGAAAAAAAAAATAGTTATCTCGCACCATCCTAACAATTTTAAACCAAACGAATAACAAACTAATTATTTTGCTGTAGAAATGTGATGTTTGAAAAAGTAGAGGGAATTAATTTTTTTAAATCTATTCTATTGCATTGAGCCTGAATACGATCAAGGCAAAGTAATTGAGTCTCAGGCAATAAAATACAGATAGTTATATATAATTATATATATATATATATATATGTCAAAGTATATTTTATGTGATTCTAATAATCTAATATTAATCATTTAATAGGAAAATTGGCTTACTTTTAAACCAAGTTAATAAATATTGGTATAAAAATGACTTTATTATGAACACATAATTTTTTATTTATATTCTGTATTGTACGTTTGAAACATTCCGTTATTTATTCCTATAAAATGAGGTAATGTATCCCGTTATTCCAACATCATTGAACAAGTTATGAACTTCTAAAATATATGTATCCCCCATTTGTATGTTTATGCATTTCAAAGTACACGTTCTGAAAAAGAAATATTCCTTATTCAAAATAAAAAAAAACTTGTTACATGTATTGGAAGTTTATCCAACGCATCAATTTTCAGTGAGAAGTTTCCTATCTAAAACACATAAACCACCCAGACACATGCTGCAGTTACATCCCGAAAGTATTTCCAAATACTCTACTCGAATATGTATTTTTGACACGTTATCATTCAACCCATGATTCAGTTTTACTGTAAGACAAAGACATGAGGGACCCTCATGCACCAATGGCAAGTGCTTCCCTACACAATATCTCTGAAGAAATCTATTGGTAGATCAATAAGTATGAAAATTGCAAAAGCTACCCAAGGAGACAAATATTTTCCTTTTCAGACATATTCCGATGAATGAACAAAGTTACATTAAGAAAAACACGAATAAGGACGACTTTATTTCTCAAAGAAAGCATCACCTATAGGTTTCTTGTTTCAAGAAAATCTTGAGATATCTTGGATAAAAGTGACAGTAAACCATTTTTATAAAATTACCACAGGTGGAACGTGATGCCATTACATTTGTTTTAAAACGAATATTAAATCGATTTGGATAATTTCTGGATATTTATTATTGGCTCATGTTATGAGTTCTTCAAAAAAAGAATTGAGATCGAAAATAAAATTGGTTAACATACCTTTTCTCAGTTTTCTTAGTTATAACTATGTATCTCTACAAATGTTATGACTGTAAAATTATTTAGAAATAACGAAAAAAACATAGAATTTCAAAATGTATTATAATTAACTATTTGAATATCTATCAGTAAACGATAGTGTTTTAATAGTGTTCGAAGATAAAATTAATTAATTTGTCTTTACTCAATTTGCTTAGGTATAACCTTATAAGACATATTTCTGAAAAGAAATTTATATTTCTATGAAATCGTTTAGCAATAACAAAAACCCCATAGAATATATAACATATTTTCCTTTTTAAATACTTTTATAAGTTTAAGTAAAAATTAATTTATCTGAAATGCACGCTTGGTTAAATATTTTAATACATAATTAAATATTTATATATATAAAATATATAAACTGAAGCTGATAATTAAACTAAGCATTTTGAATTGCTAAGTTTTGTTGCGTTCATTTTATTTGCTGTTGTCTGCCTGCTTCCCTGGATATTTTAAGGCGCTGTACGGCTTTATTCAGTATTTAAATTATTTCCATTAAATCGTTACATTAACATTTCGATTGTATGGAAAACACTTATCAATCCCGCCTTCTGATTAGAAAAGAACGGGATTTTTTTACTTCTCCATAGCCTCCCGTAGCAATTTTCGTAAAGCACATTATTAGCAATACAATTAATGACTGTAGATATTATAGTTCTGTAGCTTTAAGGCATACGGTAGTAGGTCTACTTGCCAAATTTAAAGTATGTTGGTATTAAAGTTCAAAAACGGAATTTTATACTTAGTGCCTAGGGTTCTTCGGTAATTTATTTTTACAAAACCTGTTGTTAGCCTATCTGTGCTCAAAAAAAGGGAACATGTTTACTAAATTTTAACTCTGTCAGTATATTAGTACAAGAATACAGTATTTTATCAATTACGGCATCTTTACAATTCGCAAACCACTTTTCTTGCTGATTTCCACAAAACTCGCTCTTAGCAGATATATACTCAATAAAAGAAATGTGCTTGCCAAATTTCAAGTGTGTGGGTCTAATAGTTTCGGAGATCTCGTGATGAGCGTGTGAGTTACTTTTCTCCAATATATTGAGAGATTAAAAACTATCCCTTCATCAAAGTTATTACAACTATATATTGTAAAAAAATTTCTCTTACTTGCTCATATTCGTTGTTTTTTTTTAGTATGATCATTGTCAAGTGCGTCGTCTATTTCTTATTATGTTACGTGTTATATATTTCAAGCAGAGTTCAATATTAATATTGCTTTCTTTGTGATCGAAGCAATAAATTAAAAGGCAAAAAGAAAATTTTATTTAATAAATTTATTCAACATCCATTAATTTCCCTGTTTCTTTTAAAATTTTCAATTTTTAACTTTTGTTGAAGAAGCAAATTAGTTTTTGTGATTTTAATGTTGATTATCCAAATAAATCATTTATAATGTATTTTCTTATTTACTATACATAAGTTATTATAATGTGTAATTATTTTATATAAGCTCTTTCAAAATTCAAATAATAACATCCACAAAAAACCTCTGAAAGTAATGGAAAAAAATTTATTTCACAGAATTTTTTGAAAGAAAGCATAAATTTTTGTTTAACAAAATGTAGAAATACACTGCTTGTTTTATCTTGGGGATGTTCTAAATACTAGTAAATTATTTTTTTAGAGGAAATGGAATGCTGCGATTATAAAGTATTTCATCATTGATGCAAGAAGCATCATGCTCTTCCTGAAAAAGAAAAATAAATTATATATATATATATATATATATATATATATATAAATAGCTTCAGCAATATTACCCAAATTATTATATGGTGCTGTTCTAAAAAGTGATATCAACTTCTGAGGAATGTTCTAGGTCTGTAATGGTAAAAATACCAACTTGCACAGTCCTATTAGAAAAAAAAATATGTTACCCAAAATCAAGATCTCGATCCATTTGCACATTCAGATCGCGGGCTTTTTAACAAATGGTACAATTGAAAATTTTGATTTTCCTCTGAAGGATTTATTTACATATTTACCTTTTTTCATTTTCAAAGACTGATAAGGTAAATAAACTCTTATCAGGAAATATAGAGATTCATCAATTCCTTTTTATTAATAGCTTCAGAGGTTGTTTCATATGTTTTCGATAAATTAAAAGTTATTTAATGATACTTATTGGTGTATCCGTTCTTTGTACGGGAAGAGTTTTAAGGTAAAACCCATCACAATCTCTTAAAATTTTAAAGATTTCTTTTGTCGAATAAGGTGTAAGCAAAATTTGCAAAGATTTAGAATATGTTTTTAAATTATGGGCTTATTATCAAAAAATAATATTGTTTTTAAATTATTTTTTGTTGAAAAGAATTCAAAGCAATGTTCGGGGAATTTTTCGATATGTTTTTTACCAATGATTTATTGAAAAAAGAATTTGAATTCTGTTACATAGAACAAACACAAAGATTTCTCAACATAGCTTACGTGATTAAATGTACTCTAAAACCATTTGAAGGAGCTTGCATTTCACTCTTGCGCATCACAAGAAAGGGAAAAAAAGTGAATACTTACTGAGATTGTCTTAATCTAAAGCTTGAAAACAATTCACCAAGTGATACCGTTGACAAATAATGCAATGACAACCAATCATCTTAAGTACTGTGATTTACGCCCTTTCTAAAAAAATATTAAATATAGTTTTAGAACCTTCATAAAAACATTATTTTTCATATTTTGCAGGGGAAAAAAACAACCTAAGAATTGTTTGTAAGGAGTACAGAATCTATAAGTTCACATTTTTGCATTTAATAATATTATATGAATTGGAATTATACAGTTGGATAATAATAAAATAAAAGTTATTAAATGTATAAAATTAACATAAATGAACTACAATAAAATGTAATCTTTTTATGGAAATTTACACACATTTTTAATCCATTTTGCTCAGTATTCCGAGCTATGGAACACCAAACTTTCATAGCTTCCAGAACCATTGAATTCCACTAATTATTGATGAAAATACATTTACGTTTTACGTTGGAATTTCTTTTTAATCCAAGAAGACAGCAGGATACAGTTTTATTAAAAAGGTTTCTGTATTGATTTGTTTAAATCCCTAATTAACAACTAATTTCGTTTATAAATTTTTCGACATACACAAATAAAAAAAATGCTTGAAAAAAATTTCAGTGTTATTTTGGTACTATTCTCTAAGCCATGTACTCTGTTTATTACATATTATTTTTAATACTGTATATAGACACTATATGTGGAATCGTGAATAAACTTGGATGTTTTTGTGTTGAAACCCTGTGCCTTTTTCGATTTGTATGTTACACAATAGAATTACGTATATTCAGCATCCGCTGAGAGAGCTTGAATTGAATAAATTCAAGCACCAAAAATTTGATAGTGAAATCCATCCCTAGAGGGTTCAACCATCTGAAATGGCTATAACATTTAGGGACTTTCCATGTCTTCAAAGGTTCAATTGCTGCTATGCAGCCCACAAGAAAATATATGCATATTTGAAGGCAAAATACGTAAGGAACTTTTCGTGACAGTGCAAGACATTACTATAATGAAATCATATTTGTTTTATTCAGGTATTTCCATTTAAAAGTTATTTAATGAATGAATTTCGAATTAATGAATAGTTATAAAAATAAAAATCTTGAGATTTCATATTCACATTATCGTTAATTTTACACTAAAATTAATCATTATTTCTAATTTTAGTACCATTTCATTTTAACAACAAAAGATTGTTTTATAGAATTTAATGACAGAAAAAAATGATTGTAACCCTGTCGGAAACCGACAAATACATTCCTAATTAGTGTAATCCGTACATGGATAACATCTAGCTTCGCATAACGACCATCAAATCGCATCATTAAACTTCGGAATCTGATTCACCCTTGTAGTCCGATATCTGAGAGTTAAGTGGGAGGAATGAAAACATTATTGATCCCATTTGTGTCGTTAAAGAGTGTAAATGTCACTTGACTCCATACCTTACTAGACAAGAAAAAAAACATTCTTGTGTTGATCCTAGCCACACAGTGAAGTAAGAAAACGTATATTTCTTACCTTTTTACAGCGCAATGTCTACACTTAAGCCCATTAGATGGACATGGGTTTGGGGGAGTGCGGGATTTCTTTTTATTTCCCACTCAGTGAGATTTCCAGCATGCTTCTTATTAATATAAAAAATATTCAAAAGGTTTTACTAAAGAAGTTGTATGTTCCATGCTTGTATTGGCAATACGTTGCCAAAAAAATTAAGAGACTAATGTTTTTTTTTTCTTGCAAAAAAAAGTAAAACTAACAAAGCAAATAAAATAAAATCTGGCCAAATTATTATCCGATATAAGACCAATGTATGACAAAATAATTATACGGGTAAAAGATATAGCCTAAATAAGGGAACTTGTCAGTTGTCCAGCACAGCACATGGCTGAGACCCTTAAGTTATCCGACTATGTTCGGAACCGTGATATACAGTAGAGCGCCGTTCATCCGAATCAATTGAGACCGGGCACCGTTCGGATACGCGATTGTTCGGATAACCGAAAACCGAATGTGATCCATGCAGTATATGATACTGGACACTATACAAATATTGAAAATCTTTACATGCGGAAAACGAGCTTGAAGGAAAAGTGAAACAGTTGCAAAATGTCGCATTTTTACCTTGATTGTGGAAAATAATCACTTATTTTTTTGCTGTACCATTGTACACCTTCCATTTTCACTGGAAGGTCTCTGATTATCTTCAGCAGCAGTAATTGAGTTGGACAGCACTCTGAATGTTGTTCGTACCACTCCATAGCTGTCTCTAACGCTGCAAATGCGTGAGCATTTGATGGACCCTTGCTACTTTCGTTGTTGTTGTCCTCGTCTTCATCCTGTTTTATCGTCGACAGGGTCGGAATTTTCTTGCACGGAAGTCATTATCTCGTCCAAATTTAGCATTTAATATCCACAGTCTACCGCATCGCATGTCATTCAGGTTTCTACATCAACAAAACTCAACAAAAGAGCCCGTATACACCCCTCACTTGGAAACAAACCGAACTAATATTCCGCGCAGATGTTTACCAAATCACACAACTGAAATTCCCCAAATATCCCTCACCTTGGGTTTTCCGTCACATTTGGCCTCACAGGAAACAAATGTTGAGCACTGCACTGTTCGAAGACGTATCCGGAGTTTGGTTCGGATATTTGACGCTCCGGATAATAAACGTTCGGATAAACGACGTTCTACTGTAAATGGATAGTTTTTATGATATTTAGTGTCGGATTAGAATACATGTATAAAATTGGTTTAAGAAAATTATTTGAATAAAAAAGTATTTAAATCCAATTTTTTATCAGGAAAATTAACTTTGAATTATATATTTTCAAAACATTCTCCTTTTATGAAGAATGCTTCTATTATAATAATATTTTGCTTATATAAAGCTAAGATTTCTCCATAGGGCCTGAATTAGGATTTATGAAAATTTCACATTATTTCAGAGTTACTACCAATTGAAATAATTTTTTTTATTGGTGGTTTTTTTCCCCTTAAAACTTCTCCACTCTGTTGTATTAAAATATGGATAAATCTATTTCTAATTTATATAGTTCAAAACTCTTAGTTCAGCCTATGTACAAATGTCGGAGCTATATATAGGTAAAGTATTAATATTATATATAGAAGCATTTCTCACATAAAAGAAGAATGTTTTGAAAATGAATAATACTATGTTAATTTTTTACCAAAATATAGCATTAAAATAATTTTTTTCTGTAAAAGTAATCTTAAAACAACTTTATACAGCTATTAAAATCTAAGCGACACTAAATATCATAAAAATTAACCATTCATACGCTTTTGCAAAATAACAGTTCCGAACGTAGTCGGATACCTTAATTCAGTAAAATATGTTTAACAGGGTGTATTATCGCCTCTAACAGCTACAGAACTCACACATCGTTCTTTCATACTTTTTACCACGGTCCTTATCAACCACAGTGGCGATCGCACTAACTTCTGCTTCAAGACACTAGAGCTCATCGACAGTTGTTGGAGCTGGTCTACCAGCCACAAATTAAACGTTAAAGAGCATTTCATACATTTTCGGTGTGACTAATGTCAGGGGACATCGCAGGCCACTTTAATCGTTTAATATCCTTCGATATGACGTATTTTTTCCCACCAACGTCGTGGGTTATTGTATATAAAAATAAAATGTTTTATATATTATTCGGGGAAAAGTCTGATATAGGGATCAAATATCTCGTCCTTGTACTGCTCGCGTGTTACAGTACTTCTATTGAAAACATGAAGTTTAGTATGCTCGTTTGCCATGATGCCTGCACAGATCATCAGTCCACCTCGATCACAATGGTCTATTTCGTTAATGTTAGAGGGTCGATATCGACTTCCGGGTTCTCTCCCAATGAGAGCTAGTCTCGTGTTGCTATCCAGATTGGTACGCAACCCATCACTAAAGAAATCCTGCCTCCAATCATCCTTTGTCCAAGGCAGGTGTATTCGACAACAAGTTAGACCATCTTTTTGTGGTTAGCAGTATAAAGGATGCAGATTCCAGGGCGCCTGTCATGCAAGCCACTTATAATAAGTTTTTGGGTGACTGTTATCCATCAAAAGAATGCTCCTGTTGCTTTATACATGTTATGGGATAGTTGTGTCTCTGTCATGGAAATATCTCTGTTTGTTATAAGTCTCAAATAATAGTGTTGAGCCTGTGTTGTTGCCCTTTTGAAGCCCCAAATGAACTGTTTCCACTGAATGGATAACACATTTCTCGAAACCTCGAGGTTCCAACTGCAGATAAACTATGATAGGCCTCTGCGTCAAGTCTCCCAAATATACGCAATTTTTCAAGCTGTTGTGGTCCAACCCGAAGCGTGAGATGATCCGGAAAAAAAACTCAACGATATTTATATTTTTACAATAAGTATTACAGAATATATTCTTACCTACATAACTGCAATAGAAAAAACTTTTTTAAAATTACGCTTTAAGTAAAAAGCAAAATACAAACATAATAATTATACCCCTAAATTTAATAATACCAAGTGATGCATTTATTATCAAACAATTCAAAATACATTAAAAAATAAATAATTCTCGTTTAATGTTATTTCTCGTAATTATATTCTCAGTTAAAGACTTTAACTGAGTCAACAAAATGTCTCAGTTGTATATATACTGCCCGTCTCAATCTTGAATATTTCGGTGCATAACTACTATCTGCTAATCTTGCAATATCTTTTGAGTTGTCGTCTGTGAAACGTGAATATGATGTTTTAGTTATATTCATCGTAGAAAAAGTAGATTCGCATAGGTTGGTAGAGCGAAATAACGATGTTAAATGAATTGTAGCTTTTTTTAAATGGGGATACTTTACTTCTTCCCTCAGATTCCAAAATTTATTCTTTTAAAATTACGTTCTATCGAAAGAGAAAAACTTCGCTTTTCTGAAAGATAAAGAGACTATGTAACCTATTTTTCAATTCTTACAATTAGTTAATGCTCTCCCTATATATATATAAAATAAATCACACAATTATAACTAAGCAAATATTCGAAACCATATCAATACTAGCGTACGGCATCCCATTTCAAAATATCAATGGCGAATAAAAATAATGAAGATCCAACATTTTCAAACGAAATTAAAATTGTATAAGATAAAGTTTATAAAATATCCAAGTGCAACCTCGGACATAGGACCGATAAGTGGGGTTAAACTAGTTTGATGGCGCCAACCTTCCCCCTATTGCAATTTGGTAAACTAATCTGGAAATATCCAAATTCTCAAAAATTTAAAATTTAAAAAATAAATTTTTAATACCTCAAAAATTAAACTATTCGCCATTGCATTCTGAAATATATAATATAAAAATGTTAAAATGCTAAGACAACTAAGTGCATAACAAAACAACCATAAAACATCAAAGATTATGCATCGATATTTGAAATGGTTGTATAGAATGAAAAAACCTCAAAAGTTTGAAAATTCAAATCAAGAATGCAGTATATTCAAAAATTAAATACCTAACAACATCAAAACCGATTACATAAATTATCAAAAGCTCACCCCAAATCATTCTATTAATAAATGAAATCGATAAACGGTATTTCAATTTCTTAACAATTTTTCATTTCTCCTACATCAATCATAACTCCCACATTATTCACTACTCCCACTAATGCCACGTTATAATCCAAAAGATCAATATTCTTATATTCGAGTTTAAATGTTTAATATTAGATACAAGCCAGATTGCATTCAAAAAGTTTTTTGATTGGTCATAAAAATTTTGGTTGGTCACTAAGAATTTTAAAGTATAGTCGTGTAAACATTGGTCTGTGTGTATCAAAATGTAACCTATGTGTGGAATGCACATATTCTTCACAGCTGACCACTCACAAGCTGACTTTGTGGACCTAATGTTGTGTGGTGGATCTGTTATCTGGTGGATATATATATATATATATATATATATATATATTGATAAATCTATTATTGTTAAGAATAGCATAGATATTATTAAGAATATGCAAGGTAAAGAAATTATCTCTATTCATACCTACGACTTTGAAGATTTAATTCCATAAATGTTGGAGACACGGTTAAAATTCTTAAAATAGCCTTAACAAATATTCTTTGAATAAACTAATTAATTATTATAAATATCTTTCTATTATTTAACTAGTACTAAATTAAACTTATATTGTTCACAATAACTCTTATTATCAGCACATTATAGGTCTTACACTAAGAGGGCCTGCAAGTAATTGTTTGGCCAATATTTAAAATAATATTGGCCAAAAGTGACTCTTTTGATTATAACACTATTAAATGCCATTCTGGTGTAGTAACCTACACCTATCTATTTTTAGAAATATTATCTTAAATTTTATAAAAAAAACCAATGATTTAGTTACTGATAATGATTTAAAACAAAGACATTATAACCAGTTTTGCAATAATTGCTTGGATTGCAACTATCCAAGTAAATTCATTTTTAAATATATTTCTATGTTACTTAACTCTTTCTAATTCTTTCTTCTTAATTTTTAATTTTTTAAATATATTTCTATGTTATTTTTTTCTCCTATTTTGTTTATTCATTTCAATATGATATCGTTTGCTTAGTTTAATTACATTAAAACAATCTAGGTGGTGCAACTATTTTTTGTTTCTGTGTTAACACTCCAATATTAACACGTCACTTGGCCCGCGTAGTTGACTTAGGTACATTGTCATTTATCTCTCATTTGGTTAGCATTCTTACATGTAAGTTTTTGCTAGATTTTCCTTTATAAATTTTTTTTATATTCATCTCTTTGTAAGAAACCTTTCATTTCATATTTTAATTTTATTTTATTGTGTGATGCAAAATACACGTGTGTTAGTTTTAGGCCTAACTTTCAACATGGTTCTGTTTTTCTATTTTGTCAAAAATTTCAGCTGTACGGGGAAGGTGGATCCGTTAAGTACACTTAAACCTAATTTTGCTGGTCCTAATTCAGTAACAGCTTTAAAAATCATAATAGGTCTCCATTTTAGTCCATAGACTCTTCGTTTCTCAAATTTTAAAGTTCTAACTCTGTTTCCTGTTATACATATGTTTATTTAAATATACACTGGTGTACAAAAGTTAAGCATAAATCGTAAAATGTGAAAAACATGGAATAAATATTCATAAAATTATTCCAAATTTCTTGCGGATATTAATTGGGTGAAGAAGAAACATTGGGTTTATGCAAAACTTTTCAGTCGACTACGTCCTGCGTGAAACACCGGCGCATGTCGGAACGCGGAGAAACCGATTCACGCAGCATAGGCAGTTCAGACAAGTTTCGTGTAACTGCTGTGCGAATGAACGTTGTTAACCACCAAACAAGGTGAATGATGGCACAAATACGTCAATTGTACGTGTTTACGAAAAGAAGAATCGTTGGATTGCTGGAATCCTCACGATCACAAACCGAAGTGCCTCGAATTCTGAATGTGGACCAGTCTGTGATCTCAAGACTGTGGCAGAGGTTTCAAAGAACGGGAGATGTTACCCGACAACCAGTATCAGGTCGACCAAAGTCACATCCCCTTCCAAGACCGATATCTGTAATAAGTGCGCGACATCACAGGGGCAGTACTGCCAGAGCACTGGGTTCGGCGCTCACAGTCGCAAATGGAATACGAATTTCAAGACAAACTGTTTACAGGAGACTCAATCATGCTGGCCTGTATGCCAGAAGACCAGCAGTTTGCATTCCCCTCAAGTCGCACTCGTTTGAACTGGAGTTTGAAACATCAACATTGGAGTGTGGGAGAGTGGGCCAATGTGATGTTCAGTGACGAGTCCCGGTTTAGTCTGAGTAGTGATTCTCGGTGGGTAACGATATGGAGAGAACGTGGAACACGTTTTGAACCAAGAAACATAACGGAAAGACATCATTTTCCATAAAGATGCGTAATGGTATGGGCAAGCATCATGATGGACGGCCGCACAGACCTCCATTTCTTTGACACGGGGTCTGTGACTGCTCAAAGATACAGAGACGAAGTTCTTGAGCCTTATGTTTGCTTGTTTCGAGGTGCTGTCGGTCCTGACTTCATATTCATGGATGATAATGCGCCATGTCACCGAGCGGTGCTGATTGATGACTTCCTTGAAACGGAAAACATCCAGCGTATGTCGTGGCCTGCGAACTCCCCTGATTTAAATCCTATCGAGCATGTATGGTATACCTCGGAAAACAAATTGCATCCCTTTGGCACCCACCAAGCTCCGTTACAGAACTGAAGAGGACTCCAAGAAGCTTGGAACCGTTTGAGCCCACAACTCATTCATCATCTTATAGCGAGTATGGTAAATCGCTGTGAAGCGTGCCTGGCTGTCAGAGGTGACCACACGCCTTATAAAACTGCGTAGTATTTTATTTAATGTTTTCTTTATTCTTTCTTTAAAGTGTAATCCTTGCTATGCTCAGTTTTCTTTCAAACTGCTACTTTGGATAATAAAATTAATTATTATCATTCTTTTGATTTGCTTCCTTATTTTATAACCATTTAACACTCGCATATCACGTTTCCACCATTCTGATTTACAGTTCCTTCTTCTGATTTACAGTTCAATTATGTTTAACTTTTGGACACCAGTGTAGTACAGTAATCATTTCCGCCATTTATTTTAATGTTATTTTTCTTAGAATCTGGTTTCTATTTTTTGCTTTGTTGGCTGTATAATCTTGTTTTGTTATTTTTTATTTTTATTATACAATATATAAATATATATATATATATATATATATAGAGGAATAGTAGGGAAATTTTTTGAAAAACGGTTTTTATTTAAAGAGCGAATTCTACGTCTGCTCTGAGAGAGAAACAGACTTCAACTGCAGTATAAGTGGCTTTCCGTTTATCCAGATGTTTTAAGTACCCTTCTTATTGATTTGATATATTTGAAAGTTAAGCATAACATACGATGTAATAAAAATTAATGGTCGGGATGAAAGTTCGGTTTAGGGTCATCTGTTATTTGAAAGAAGTGAGTTCTAAATTTAATACTTGAAGATGTAACGGAAAATAAAAGTTAAAAGTTGTATATGGAATTTAGTTTAGGTTTAATTTAATTATTCTTACATTTTTTATATAGATATATATCTTGTTCAAATTTTCAACTGTTAATTAAATACTTTTTATTTACCCACTCAAGTTCAAATACATTTTTTAAAACTTCTAGAGGATGACACATGATGTTAATACAGTTTTTTTTTCAAATTTTAATTCATTAACTAAATTTAACTCTTTATTTTAAATCTATTCTGCGTTATTTCTGACTTATTTAGATCTAGCCGCAATAGATGGCGTAAGTAGGTTTTTTTAACAAATTTTTCATTGGTTTCAGATACTTTCTTTTTCCAACTAAAACCCATTGTTTTAAACTTGAAAGGGGTAATACGTGATGTTAATGCAATTTTTGAAAATATTAATTCACTAATTAAAATTAATTAACTAAATTTTTGACAGAGAAGGAATTGACTTAATTTCTTATATTATTTATTTGACTTCACGTTCTTATTTTCTGCTTTTAGCATAAACATTAATCCTGATCGGAATATTGTGAATTATTTACAACTGTGTGTGAGTTAAAATTAACTGACAAATAGTGAGCTATTTCTGCTTTGTATAAATAATATTGTCAATTTAAAAAATATATATATATATATATTGGTTACTACAATTGATTTAAAAATGATAAAATAAAATTATTTGTTTTTCTTTCCCCTTATTATTCACAATTTCTTCTGTTAAGAAAATTAGCCTATTTTGAGCTTTAGTACATTTGGTATAAATTATATTGGTTATTTGAAAAATACATATTTAAAACACCTCAGTTGATTAATCGCACTAACAGATCTGATAAAAATATATACACATTTTGTCCTCTTAATTAAAGTAATATGTTCAGTAAGACAATTTAGTCAAAAAAAGAATACCCTCTTTAATCTCGCCAAGCATGA
>BMAO01007005.1:0-55654 GCA_019973975.1 Trichonephila clavata | reverse complement strand
GTACCTTTTCATTTGATCACCGCTTATATTTTATTTAGACCGTTATTATATATTTTAATATATATATATATATATATATATATATATATATATATATATATATATATATATATATATATATTATTTTGTAGCATACAGTAGAACGTCGTTAATTTGAACGTTTATTATCCGGAGCGTCAAATATCCGAACCAAAGTCCGAATACGTTTTCGAACAGTGCAATGCTCAACAGTTGTTTCTATGAGCCCAAAAGTGACGGGAAAACCAAGGTGAGGTGAGGGATATTTGGAAGATTTTAGCTGTGTGTGATTTGGTAAATATCTGTGTGGAATATTAGGTCAGTTTGTTTCCAAGTGAGGGGTGTATACGTGCTCTTTTGTTGAGTTTTGTTCATGTAAAAACCTGGATGGAAGGCGATGCAGAAGACTGTGGATTTCAAATGCTAATTGATGACTAGATTGTGACTTCTATTCAAGATGAATCCGACCCAATCGATGATGAAACAGATGAAGACGAGGACAACAATATTTAACGTAACAAATCAGATACCTAGCATTGAAAAAACGAAGGTGTACAGCGAAAATAAGTGATTATTTTCCACAATCAAGGAAAAATTGTGACATTTTGCACCTATTTTGCTTTTTCTTCAAGCACGTTTCCCACCTGCGATAATTTTCAATATTTGTATATTGTCCAGTATCATATACTGCACGGATAGCATTTGATTTATTTCAGTTATCCGAACAATCGCGTATCCGAATGGTGTCCGGTAGTTGATTCGGATAAACGACCTTCTACTGAATTCAATGTTATTGGTTTGTATTATGATATTATTTATTTTTGTTAAAGCTATTATTAATGTTTTTGTTTTATTCCTAATTTGACATACTTTCATAAGATGATGCAATAAGTTGCTTTATTTGAAATGTTTTAATTTTTTTTTTAATTTTCATTTAACCTCTTAATACTATCACTACTCTAGAGGTCATTTTTTAAAAACAGAAGTTAATTTCAACTTAATATAATTTTGCTATTTCTTTATTTATGCTTTTGGCATGTTTAGACGTATGCTAAATATTTATGAATAGTATGTAATTATTTTTTGTCCATTTTAAACAACTAGTTTTTTGCTAATACTACAGTATATACCTAGAAATACGGCTATTGGTCATCTTGACCTTATTCGTAAAATTACATTTGTACTTTATTTGAATGACTTTTTCGATTATCCACGATATGGTGAGGGAACAGGTGCATTTTGGGAAAGGTAATTTCTGTATTTTATAGAAGAGTAAATGAGTTGGGAAGGGAGGGGGACATGTGTAATTTGAATGACTAAGTACACTCACTTCAAAAGTTAAGCATGGAGAGGAAAATGCTAATTTCCGGAAGCCAATCAGAATTTAAGAGGATGCAATTCGCTGCAGAGGTAGATGGAAGAATGTAAATATGTAGGTAACAGCCAATCGTGCTTTCATGTCAAGAAATATGCAAAAAGGGCAGTCTTATAAGAAGCAGCTTTATGAAGGGTTACAGAAGTTGATTGTAAGTGCTGATAGAAGGTGTTTAAAACTTTAATACAATTTGTTTTTAAGACATACGTTTCTATGACTTCCAGAAAACGAATGGAATATTCTAAGCGCTGCGTGCTGTGGGGTATTGAAGCAGGACAGTCATCACAGATGTTGCTCTTTTCTTCGGCGTTCATCATTCTGTAATTTCACGTTTATCGAAACAATTCCAAACCACACAGACAGTTGTCCGAAGGACAGTAGGCGGTCGCCCAAGGGTTACAATCCCCGCGGAAGATCAATATATTGCTATTGTAGCAAGCGGAATCGCAGAGAGACCTCCACACGTGTGACAGAGTCCATTGGTAAGGCTATATCTGCAGCTACTGTACGCCGAAGATTACATATGAATGGACTGTATGCCCGGGTACCTCGAGTTTGTGTTCCTCTATCCGTCCAATCAAGGGGCACGATTAAAGTGGTGCCGGGAATATGCCAATTGGACTGTGTCTGACTGGGGCAATATCATGTTTACTGATGAGTCAAGATTTCTGCTGGAGCCAGATGACCAGCGTATAAGGGTATGGCGTAAAACAAGGAACACGCAATCAGCCCAAAACATCACGCATTCCGAGGCGGAAGCATTATGCTGTGGGCAGGGATTTCATTAGAATACCGCACCGACCTGCACATCTTTAAAAGGGGTTCTGTGACGGCTGTCTGGTATCGAGATGAAGTGCTAGAACCCATTGTGAGATTGTACGCTGCAGCAGTTGGCCCTATTTTTGTTCTAATGGACGATAACGCACGTCCCCATAGAGCTGACATCATCGATGACTACCTGGAGAGTGAAGGATTGCACGTATAGCGTGGACAGCATATTCGCCCGACCTCAATCCCATTGAAAATCTTTGGGATGCTCTCGGCCGTGCCGTATCTTCACGTTTCCCACCTCCAGCCACTCTTAATGAGCTGGAGTCTGCTCTACAAGAAGAATGGATTTCTTAATCCTACGGTGGTTGACCACCTAATTGAAAGCATTGTCAGAAGGTGTAAACTTTGCATACAGATGAGAGGAGATCACATACCTATTAATGTCCATTTTTTCATTTTATGCTGTTTATTTTCACTTTATACATAATTCTGTTTAAGTCTCCAGTGTGACATTATCTGATAACTTACAAAAATTTAATATTGTTTTCAATTCTGTATATAATTATTGATTTTTTTTTTGTATAAATATATATGCTACTTTAGTGCCAAATTTTGTCTCAATCAAAGCAGTATTTGGATATTTTTTTGCATTTTACATCTTCGTGCTTAACTTTTGGAAGTGAGTGTATGTTCAGAGATTTGTGACTGTGTTTGTGCCATTTTTCGTGTTAAAAATTCCCTCCTTTAGGGAACATAAATATATCTTAACTTCATTTTGTTTGGTTGGGTACACACAGGATGATAATTATGGCTCATAAATTGATTCTAATGAAAGATATCACATTTAATACGTATCATCTTTTATGAGACGGATACTGGATTGTTCCTACTGCTACAGAGGAACTTGGCTCAATTGATGGAGAACCTATTCACGAAAAAGCTACTGAAACTGAAAATGTATATCAAAATCTATTTCTTTTACTGCTGCTGACACAGGTTCAAAAAATGTAATCAGTGACAATTGATGTATCTAAACTTTAAAAAAAAGAGACGAATGAAAGTAAGTTTTCAGTTTGGAAAATAAGCTGTATTTTCTCAAGATGTCCCCAGGAGAATGTCTTATGAGAAGAAGGTAGGTCACTTCGATATGCAAAGAAAGAAATTGATATCAGCTAAGGCACTGCATTAAATTTCCTTATTAACGAAATGCATTCGTCTTTTCCACAGTTTATTGAACGCTAATACATCCCAAAATCCAACTTGATGTTTATCCATCAATAAGTTAGACCAGAGGTTCTCAAAACTTTTTTGTCTCATAGACCCTTGTCATGGTTTTCGGTTTCGGGTAGACCCCTACTTACCTAATGTTGGATTTTTTGCAAATTTATCAACTTAAATGTCTTTTTGATAGCTTTACTTTAAGAGAACTAAATTTCTAACTGTAGTGAAGTATAGCGTTTAAACTTTAAGAAGTGCATGTTAATGAGTTAAATTAAAATTAAATTAATACATAAAATAACTGAACAACAACATATGCTTTTAATGAGAGGAATAAATCTTGTGCTTCAATAACAAATTTTCAACACTTAATTTTAATCTAGTCAGGTTTTACCTTAAATCTTCTTTGTTAGTAAGTGTCCAGTTTTCTTTTCCTTTCTTTTTTTTTTTTTTGTTTTTGAGATTTTAAAACTCACTGAAATTCGCTCTCACTAGGAAAAGCAATTAAAAACTTTCTCATGATAACCCATAATTTGCAACAAATAACAGGTATGTCTCTTTAAAGCCAAAACTTCTCAGTGGTGTAACGTGCAAGCCCACAGTGCAAATTCTAAGGGGATTCTAAAGGGCCCAAATCCTATGCTTACATTATGGTTTTTGCAATCCTTTGAAAGATTCAGTATGGGGCCAAAACCTGACTTTGCGAGGGGGGGGCTAATATTTTCCGTTATGCCACTGAAACTGCTGATATCTGTTTCTAACCTTTATTTTATGATTTTCGTTAGGGCCTATTCTAATCAGTTCATATGTAATACGACATATTTAATTTCAATGTGACTATATGAGTTCATTGTTTACTCTTTGGGTATTACTATAAAAAAAGCAATATCAAAACCTATTTTTGAAATCCTGAGTAAAGGACATTTAAATGTTGAACGTAAGTAAAAATGTCCTGAAAATTGTCTGTGAAAAAATTTGTGATGTCCAATATATACTTCTTTAGCTTAATTTTGGAAAGAAATGCTGAAATGTACCTTGTCTTAGTAAAATTTATGCTGTCACTATCATAGACCCACATTTACACCTCATGGACCCCAAATTATTTTTTCACTGACGTTGACCCCTTGAAGGTTGTCATAGACCCCTGGGGCTATATAAACCACTTTGGGAGTCACTGAGTAGACGATTAATTGCACTTATGTATGTTTGTGGGATTTCTGATTTTTAGCAAAAAAATAGACATATTTCTTTTTCAAAAAAATGTTTCTGTATTTGAAATAATATTGCAAAAGGCAATAAGAATCAGAAAAACTAGCAACTTATTTTATTTTTAAGTTCACCACATAATGAAATTTTACTATTAATTTAATGTGATTAAATTCCATTATATAAATCATCGTGATATATGTGTTTAACAGAATTCAAAGAAAAGTACAATTTTTTTTTAAAAAAATTATGCATCGGAAATACTCCCAGATTTATTACAGAATTCTCAAAAACCAAACAAGTCAACACTTCTATGATTTAGAAGTATTTTACAAAAAAAAAATATTTCTCTTTTTTTATAATATTTTTGTTTCTTACAGCTAAGAAATGAAATTACTTAAAAACTAAGACAATAGTTTCCTTTTAAAGAGTACAAAAAAAAATAAAGATTACAAATTTTGGGTTTAAAATGAAGTCAGATAACATACGAACGTCGTTATTTTCAACTATCTCTTGTTGTAAATATTTTCTTAACTCGTTTCATTGTATAGACAAGATATAAAGATAATCTATATCTACCTCGAATAATCATATTCATTCTACATCATGAAAGTTATTATTTCTTAGTGAGAATAGTCTTTTTAAATAAAAATTCTTTAGAATTGCATCAACATATGATGCATGAGGTTACTTTTCCTTTTCATATTAATTGAAGAAGGTTTAAACTTTAGACGATAAACGGGAACATTTAAAGTCTTGACAAAGTTTTATTCACACAGTCTATGGGCCGACAAAAAGAAATTTTTTATCAAGAAAGAAAAGCAATAAATACTTATAAAAAAGCATTTAAGATGTAATAATTATTTTTTACAGGTCACTATTAATTAAAAATCTATTAATATTTGTAGGTATCTAATGCACAGTAGAATCAAATTAATCTAGACATAATTAAAATAATTAAACATTCCGGATTAATGAAAGTCCAGGTTAAGAAAAAAAACCTAGTAAATAAACCAAGGTACAAAGCAGAATATCCTATGCCGTGCCTAAAAATGAACTTTAAAATAAGACAAAGCAAAATTGCAAGTAATTGCACTACAGAGAACTCAAGTTAGTATATTATGTATATGTATTAGATCAAAAAAGTTATTCGAAAGATATGATAGTTTTGTTATTTTTTATGATTTTTCTTTAAAAAAATAGGTTTAAAAATATTAAAAAAAGTAGGAAAAAAAAACAGTTTTCGCTTTTAAAAGGGTTTATGTAAGGAGAGCTTATACAAAAAAATTAACTTATTAATAATGATATACTAAAAATACTATATTTTTTGTCATAATTAATGGCTCGTAGTTTGAAGCATGGTTATTCTTGTAAACAAATTTAATTTATATAAAATAACTTAAATATTGAAATTTTAATTTTTTGTTGTGAATATTTTATTGAGGAATTTTAAAATATGCATTAAAAATATACATGTTTACAGTTAAAGGAAACAACCAAAATAACTGCAAGAAAAATTAAAAAGACTAAAATTGTATGGTGAAAACTTAAAGAAACTAAAAGAAAACTAAAGTGTTGTTTTATAATCATAAAAACAAAAATAATATTTTGATATTAACAAGGTCAAGAGCAGAAATTCTTCAAAATTATTTCTGAAAAATAATTGATAATATACATTTATTTATTTTTTAGATTGATGCATTAGTTAATGAGGTCTTTCGAAACTTTGCTCAATGCTCTAATAATAACAGACAAAAAAGAAAAAAAAATGGCAAATAAAATGTTTAAACGTAAATTCCTTTGAAGCGTTTGCATCCTACATACTTATGTATCGTAATCCAATTTGTAAACTTTGTGCTAAACCTTAACACTTTGCTCTTTATGAATAATCTAAGTGAAGAACAAATTTTATGAGAAAAGGATAAGTTTTTTTTATCGAAAGTAAACAGATTAATGATGGTATTGATTCATTTTTTTATTCTAACTTAATTGGTGAGAGATTCTCTTATATGTATTTTCACTTATGAATTTTTTAATTGTAATATTATTTATTTAAAAAAATATTTTCTTTAATAGCATAGGTTTTTGCTTAAATATTCTTTATTATTTATATCTGTTCCTTTATTTTCTCCTTTGCTTTTACTTTCTACTAAAATCTGTGAACTGTGTGTGTGACAGACTAATCTCCTTTATAAAGGACTCCTACTTACACATACTTTCAGAAACTTCTGACGTTTTTGAATCTTGTTATTGTGCAAATGGCTTTCCGTCATACTTATTAGTGTTAGTGCTTCGTTGATTCTTAAGGCCTTTAAGATTAGAATGCATTACACTTCGAGCAAACGAGTTAAAATAAATAATCTGAAAGCCAATTCTCTAGAAAAAAAAATTTGGAGAACAATTTTTTTTAAAGTTAAATTCAAGTATTAAATTTGGAAAGGTGTGATTCTGTTTTTTTTTCTTTTTTTTTTCATTTTTTCTCGAACCATTTGCAAATACTTGTATTGAATTCCAAGACATTTTTTAAAATTATTACAAGAAAATCCTGTTATTAAATGTAGTTATTTTATATTCTGCATTATATTCAGCTACTACATTTAACAACTGTAAATTAAAGGTGTAACCTCAATAATTAATATAAAATCAATTAAATTGTATCTAACAATGATTTATCATATTTGGTTGTTGAGACAGAATTTTTAATCCTTACGTCAATTAAACAAATGACATATGTAATTAATATTAAATCACACTGTACTAAAATTAAAATTCAAAAAAGCATTAAGATTTTTTTTTTTTTAGTTTTATGTCTAAAACAATATTTTTGTTAAAATAAACACATATTAATGACTTTGTAAAGAACTAAGTAATTTTTGTGGTATTTTAAAATTCCAAACATATTTTTACACATGAACAACATTACAAAGTGAAAAGGGCTGTATAGGAATTTATAAATTACTTTGCAACGCCCTCTATTCGCATACCTTGTTGCATTTCCCCCGGTACTTAAAAGACCGCATACATCCTTGATAGCTTTAAGAACCATTAACGTCAATAGAATAAAAATAATGATGATTCCAGCAATCTTCAGCATCACATTGTTAACGCTTGTTAAAATGGGTTGCAGTAGTGGTCCTTGATAACGATTGCCTGCTCATGATTAGCGTTATTTCAGTCAAATCGTAGCTTCTGGTGATAATTCCAGAAGAGGTTCATTGTGTTTAAGGATTGAATAAACTCGTAGAAAAGTCTCAAATAGACGTGTTGTGGAAAACTTTAAAGTGGAATACTAGCAAAGTTGCCTCCTTTGTCATTTGACTGCGGCTCAAAATTATGAGGCACTTTGCCTACAGTTCTAGTTTTGCCTCTGAATGTGACGCTAATTAACAATCGGTAGGACAATTTCCACACAATTTTTATACTTTAAATTTCTATTTATTTTATTTTGGTCTTTCCTACCGAGTTGCAAAGGGGGAAGGTTGGCGCCTTCAAACTAGTTTAACCCCACTTATTCGGTCCTAAGTCCGAAATTGCATTTTGACTCGATAGGTTCTTATTTGTATTTCATTAGATTTGATCTTAATTTTTTTTCCCCTGTTATGTTCTATATTTTATATAAAAAAATTTTTCCATATATATATATTATATATATATGTGGGAGACAACAGGGGTCTAAAGCATTTGTCTTTCTTCTGATTTATTTAAAACTTAACAACAATTAATTCATTCTAAATTTCTAGTTTCTAACAAACAGATTTCCATGATGTGACGACTGGAACGTCTGCTCGCGCACCTCAGTCCCTTTTCTCTCTCTTAGCTAAAGTTTTGGTTTCACTTTGGATCAGCTGCGCCTGCGCGCGAAGATTGCCTGCCGTTTTTGTTGAGAGATTCAATTGGATGACGACTGACTCCACAACCACCGATTCCATATATATATATATATATATATATATATATATATATAAAATTGAAGTTTGATTTTTCAAAGTGAACATTATATAGATGTATCGTTACACGATTTCCGATAAAATTCTTAACAATAGTTCATGCAATTACAATGGATGAATTCAAAGATATTAAGATACCAAGAAACGTTTCATATATAATACCTGTGAAAAATTATCATAAGTAATAATACAACTTCTATCGCCGTGTGTGAGAGAAACTTTGCCAGTGTAACAGTACATCGTACTAAATCCGTCAGAGAATGTGAATCCTCTTAATTATTGTCAATCATAGAGCTATGCCTTTCACTTTAGTGCAACAACACTGAAATTTAAAACAAGGAAACAAATTACGTGATTTGGATATTACCAAAATTACTTTGAAAAGTTTCGGTATTTTTGAAGTTCATCAGTCCCCAAAGCCTATTTATCATAAATCCCACTTATCATCAGATAATTGTATCGACTGGTAGCAAATCTGCAATCGTATGAATTATCATACTTGAAATTATTGGGTTTGATCGAATGTCTATAAAGTCACATGAGTGGCGATATGTATATTGCTTTCACTCTAACTAACCCACTCGTTCGAGTGGTATGATAAGGGCATCATTCATCTGAGTTAACTCTTTATAGAGCCATTTTTTTATTAATGTTATATTAAAATATTTTCAGAATTGAGATTGATTTATAAAACAAAATCCATCTAGCTTATTACCCAAAATTAATTTGATTTCTTAAGACCATTTATTTATGGGATGCATTTTTTTTCACCGACCAATGGGAGTTATTGAAAGGTTCTTATATTTTTCATTTATTTTTATATCTCATTTACTTTGATTAACCCATAAATTTCCAGAAGCTCGTACACTCCATATCCCTCCGAAATTGTATAGTATTTTCCCAGACCATTAGGAACTAAGAGTAATGCTACATTTTCTATCACTCCAATGGTTAATTGGACCGTTTGCAATTGTTAAAATAAGAGTCTGAATTATTAATTTTGCCAGCAAATTTAAAATAAAATATATAAAATTTATAATTGTAGACTTTTATTAATGTATTGCCACTCAAACCATTTTAGATTTTTTTTTTTTAGTTTAATATTTTTAACTTGAACTCCTAATCAAATTTTATCGTTTTTGTTATTGATTTATTTCAAGCAAAAGATCAAATTTTAATTTTATAGCACTTTTTAAATTGAACCAAGAATTTTAATTGGGAATTTAATCCTGTGAAATCCAGTGTAATAATTATTAATAAGCGGAACATTAAATGTTTTACTACTAGTTTTCCTTCACATAGTATCCCTATAGCTTCAGTAGAGAAAATTAAATATTTGGATTTTAATAATAAATTTTCTTGAAAAATCACATAGTTAATAATTAAAATAAATATGATAAATTATAGTACGAACCCGTAGCACGTATAACCTTTAACCCATACGGTATTAATTCAAATGCTCATAATATTAACTACAAGCAAGATATACTGAATTACTCATTATACATGGCTCATTACGTATAATTTGAAGTCCTATTCCTTCTTCGACGTATCCAGGAGCTAATTTTATTGCATGCAAGCAAAGGTTATCGGCCAATTAATTATGAAAGAGCTTGTGTAATATCTGTCTTTCCATTTATATCTTTGTTATGTAAAATATTGTTTTCAAATGTAATCTCTCCACGTCCTCTATGTCTAGATATACAGGGTGCGGCAAAAAAAACGCCGGACAAACAATTTTTTAAACAACTTTATAAAAAATTAAGAAATTAACACAATATAACAAATAATATATAATAAGAGTACACTCGTATTAATAAATAAACTTAATTAGTTTCAAAGTGACCGCCGCGCCGTTTGCAGCAATGCAGAGACGCAAACGCTTGCAAAAATCATCAACAATGGGTCTCAAGTCCTTTACCTTTAAGCTATCCCATTCTTGCAGAAATAATTGCTTTATAGAGTCTAAAGTTTTGTATGGTTTAGTGCAGGCCCTAAACTCCAAAATGGACCACACACTTTAATCCATGAGATTGAGATCCGGAGAATAGGGTAGCTATTCTTTACATGATATCATGTCTGGAAAATTTGCCTTGCATCAACTCTTATGTATTTTTGGCCTTGTGAGTTGGTGCAGAGCCTAGTTGAAACGTCCACTTAGTATTTCCGAAATGTGTTTGGGCCAACGGAAGTACAGCAGCTTCAAGTATGTCCCTCTGGTACACTTTATGAGATTGATTTTAACACCCTCTTCCACAAAAACCAAAGGGGTTTTTCCACTTGCGCAAATTCCGCCGCAGACCGTGACCGACTTTGGATATTGGCAATATTCAACAATTGCCGAAGTGCTTGGAGAGTCCACAGACCAAATTCAATCGTTTTTAGAGTTATCAACTTGTTGAACCGCAAAAAGCTTCTAATCAGTGAAAAGGAATATCTCCCAGCTCTGACTTGCGGCTCGTCTCAAAAGTCTTCGAATCCGTACGAGTTCGTTTCTTTCAGTGAGGAGTCGATTATTTCGTAACTTGTAAGGCTTCAGTCCAAGCTCTGTTTTTCCTATTCGCTTCAGCAATCTGACACTTATTCCCATGTCACGAACGATTTTCTCATGGAAACCTTTGGATATCTCTGAACTCGCTTTTCAATGGCCTTACGATTTCTTGAAGTGTTTACAGTGCGTTTTCGCCCACTTCCTGGACGTCGACCATCATTGCCAAGTTCTTTTAAACGACAGATTGCATCTGACACTGTTTACTGAGGTACATTAAGCAATCGAACGACTTCATACTGTAGTTTCCCTTACTGAAACAACTTTAAAATAGCAACCCTTTCACTCGACATTATCAAAAACACATAAATCAAAGCTATAAAATATATTAAAAATATTTTATTATGAAAGTGGTAGATAAATAAACATGAAAATACCAATTAAAAATAAATTCGTTAACTATTCTAGGAGACAGGATTTTTGTCCAAGTTTTTTTGCCGCACCTTGTAATTGCTAAATGCTTCACATTCGAATCTCAATTATTCTCCAAAACAGAGGGACATCTACACAATCGGTTACCATGATATAACAGAAAAATTTCAATTTACATTGCTTTACAAATAAAAGCAAAGTTATTAATTGTGTTGGTTTTATATTCTTAATTTTTTAAATGATACTAAGACTGGTCATTGTCAATTAAAAAATCGTGGTGAATGTACTGTTTTTATTTCCGAATTAAGTTTTAAGTGTATAATGAAATCAATCATGTGGAATAACGGCATTTATAAATATTTCGTATATTCCGGTTCCTATTCTTTTTTATATGTGGCGCTACTTCAACATCGTTGTGTAAATTATCTCCGTGAGTGGAGAGTTGCATGTATGACGAGACAGAGGAGTGTTTGAGAGAGAGTTTTGAATAGAGTATTTCTGAGGTGTTGTGAGAGTTTAGTAATGTAAAAAAGGTGTGAGATATAGTTAGTAATAATTAAGGTGTGAGTAGTTAGAAGTTTCAAAAAAGTTATTTACTATTAGAGAGTGGTAGAGTTATATGTAGATAGTTAGCGTCGTCAGTACATATAATATTTTTCTTTTAGATAATCAAAAAAATATTTTGCCTTTTTCGCGGCATTTTAAAAATTCAAAAAAAGAAACCTGAAATATTGTATATACCTGAGTTTGTCCAAATGCTGATCCTTGCGTCATTACTTTTTTTGATCAATTTGTTCTTCATTGACTAAAATTTTCCGGCTATTTCACAAAGACTATCTTGCAATGATTTTTGTTACAAGTGTTAAATGCACGTCACATCATTCTGTTAATAGTGATTTTAAAATGTGCTCTCCAGACTTAAACTACTCTTTCATCTTTGTAATTACTTTATTATGGTAAAAAAAAGTATTGAACATCTTACTCTTTTTTGTTCAACCTAAATAAAACAATGAAAATGCTTGGAAACTATACTACATACTCTTAAAACCTTATTTTATCCTAAATGTTTCCACTTACTTATAGTAAGCAACACACTTTATTCTACATATTTTTAAAAATTTAATTTCAAAGACTTTGTATGTTGTTCCTTCTTTCCTTCGTACTTTTTTGGCTTTAATTTCTACTTGAAGCCCTGTGTGATACATGCTATACATGGCTATAAATGTATCTGTTTTCAACAAATAATATTCAACAAACAAAATTTTATATCATTTTGAAATCTTGCGAAATGTGTATAATTAGTTACGAAATATTTAAATATCAACTTTCATTTTGCTTTAGACTAATTTTAATTTACCAAGACAAACAAATCAGCAGCTTACGAGCAATATTCATTTCTCAATCTAATGAGTTAATCACGGATCAAGTGATTTAAACATCACTTCATAAAAATGATTTAAGTCAAATTCCCATGGCCAATATTACAGTTCAGCATCGAAACCCAGAGTTCAACAACCACCATGTTATAAGTGTTCCCCTGCTATGTGTGGGGGGAAAACTGCTCAACTCACCACCGAGAGAAGTCATAACTATAACCTTTTTCCTTTTTATTTTTTATTTGTTTTGTAAGCTGTAAAGTAGAAGTGCTAATATTAAAACTATTGTTTTGGTGAAATCACTATATTTATTTGTATTCTCTTGCATTTTACTGCAAAGAACCTGATATCATTATACAAATAAACGCCTTTTTACAATTAAAGAAATTAAAAAAATGTATTTAAATTGTAGATTTTATATAACACTATTAGATATAATTTTTTTTTATCATACTGTTAATATTATTATTAGAAGTGTGTGCTATGTCAATAGTGTTGATCCAATGAATTTCCATAAGTGATTAATAACAATAATGTAAAAATAATACGCAAAAAAACATCAACATGCATCATTTTTTCTTTTGTTTTATCGGTTTATTTTCTTCAAGCTTCTAGTATAAAAGTAATTATGAAGTAATTTTTGCAGAAAAAGAAGAAGAATTTTAAATAATTTGCCTTTCTGATAATTTGTAATTAATAATTTATTATGGAAATAATTATCTATAACTCCCGTAAAACCCATTTTGTCGCGGATTTCTACTACATGAAGGAAATTGGATTACCAAATTTTAAGACTATCCGTCTAATAGTGTAAGAGTGGAAATAATTACCTATAATGAACCTCCAGCCCCTGCAACACCCTTTCGGAAAGGATTTTCTCAAAGATCATTTTGTACAGTATCTGTACTCTATGAAGGGAATCTGCGTACCTAATTTCAAGACTGTAGGTCCAGTAGTTTTAAAATGGGAATAATTATTCATATCTCCTCTTAATCCCCGTAATGCACCTTAGGGTTCGATTTTCACATAATCCGTTCTTAGTGAATCTCTACTCTATGAAAAGAACATGCATATCAGATTTCAAGTCCGTAAGTTTAATAGTTCCAGAGATATCGTGATGAGTTAGTGAGTTGATTTTCTCCTTTATACAAATATATTATTTCATTTTCTTTTTATGTGTTAAACGCATTTCAAAAATACAAAATATATAATAAGTAGTGTACTTATAAAATACAAGCCTGTGAGAAATGAAAACACGATCGTATGTTTAATCATTTCCCACATAAACTATGAATTTTAAGCAGAATGTTTTTTTTTTCGTGTTTTTTAAATAATTTCTCCTCGCACACACACACGAAATTTCATGAGAAACGTCTAAGACATTCTAAGAAAAGAATAAATATTTTATGTTAAGGCAATTCTTTAATTAAAATCGTATGAAGGAGAAAAGCGACTCAATCATTCACTTACTCATCACAATATCTCCGGAACTATTACACTTGCAGATTTGAAACTTCACAGGCATATTTCTTTCATGGAGTAGAGATCCCTGAATAACGGACTTTTGCGAAAATCAAACCTAGGGAGCGTTGTAAGGGCTTAAGGAGCGAAATAGATAAGTATTTTCATTTTGGAACTATTAGACATGCAGACTTGAAATTTTGTAGCCAGTCTCTTTTCAAGGAGTAGAAATCGGCTAAGAACGGGTTTTGTGAAAATCATCTCTCAAGAGGGGTTACGAGGTGTAAGGGTGTTATAAATAAAAATCTTCGCCTTTAAACTTTTTTACCCTCTTACTTGAAATCCGGTAACTATGTCTCCTTCGTTGAATAGAGATCCGTTAAGAGCAGATTTTACGGAAATAGACTTCTATAAGGGGAATGGGGAGTTACTGTGAGGTTATTGGTAAAAGAAAATTCCCATTCGAACTACTAGACCTACCGTGAGAAATTTGGTATACATGTTTCTTTTGTTGAATCGAAATCCACTACGAATGGGTATTTCAAAAATTGACTTTCGAGGGTGATTATGGGGCATATATATATATATATATATATATATATATATATAATATATATATATATATGCTCTTGAACTTGAAATTGCTAAAGAAGGGCTTACCGTGGTGTGTAAACAATAATTCTACTTTTGCCGTGGGTTAACTAGTGGCTTGAGCATTGGACTCCAGACCGGTAGGCCTGCGTTCGATGCCTGATGCCACCAAATACCCGCCGAGTACACACGGAGAACGTGCTCGTTAAATCAGTGGGACCGAATGGTGTCACCATCTATCGTGTTGTACCGAGCAAAATCGTACTGTCACCATCATGGGGCTCAAAGTTTAGGCTAACGACAGGAGTAAAATTCTAGCCCTTACAGCCGTGATGAATTTCGTGGTCCTTAATATGATGTTACTGTCAATCAAGTGGCATAAGCAACACAACTCTACTTCGATTTTAGAATTTAATATCCTGTCCATTTGAAAACTAGAAGTAAGAGTTATAAGAATTTTCTTCAATACAATGGAATGCTCAATTCTAGGACTTAGATACCAATAATTTATATATAGACAATATATATTCACACATACCCATTCAAGTGGGAGGATAACGGCTAGTTAAACTATAAAATATCAGCAATTTTTAAAAATAACTTGTAACAATATTATTCACAAACATTTGTGGGTATTTTTAATGCATTTATTTGAGCCCATAAATGTAAGAATCAAACATATTTTTATTGCCTGTGATTTATATGTCAGGATTATATATGCATAAGAACACATTTATAAACCACTCATTGATTTGTAAGTGTTCTAGGGAATAACCACACATAATTGTGCAATCGCTATTTTACATGATGTTCTTTTTCATACATGAATATTTGTTTCTTAAGAGAATATTTAACTTGCTATTCTACAGTTTAATTGCATAATTAATATTATGAGAAAAAAAGTTTATCCGTAGCTTGTAATTTTGAGTACATATAACCATCTCACATTCATTAAGCCTTGATAAGATGATGACTTTTAATAAGAATAATTTTCCTTATAATTGCTAAAAATTTGTAAGTATTTATGAGTTGGCAAGATTATTTAGGTAAACAAACACACCGTACTAGAATCAACCAATAATTCTAATCACTCATAAAGAGCCAAACATAAAACTCAAATCAAGCAATATAAAATCAGTGCTATATTTCAAAATATTTGTTACCGTGCTAATTACATATTTTATAAACCAAAGACAGAAAAATATTAAACTAAACATAAAGCCATGTGCTTCTTTTCCCACCTGCATCGCTTGGCTGCAGACACATTATGAGCGATGCATAATAATCGTTTCTCAATATCACTTAAATTAACACGTATGTGCAAAAAAAAAGGAACGCACACACATAACTGTAACCATTGAAAAAATGCTACAGATGCAAGAGATGTGATGCACGACAGCATTCAAACAGCACACAAAATTTATAAAAAATAAGGTGCTTAAAATTAAAATTTTCTCAGTAAAATATATAAGAAAAATGCATTGAAAACTTTCAAAAGTCTTCACATATCTGGATATTTAATAAGCATTTTGTTGTTTAACGTTAATTCATTTAAACAAAGATTGATAGTAATATTTGGCATATTTACTACATCAAATATCGTGTTAAAATACATTGGATTAAAAAAAAGCTTAACAATTCAGACATCTTTTACTCTCCGCTATCCTATTACATGGCACTGCTTGTCAAAAGCGGTAACTGGAGAAAAAAAAGCAACCTAATACATTCCAAAAGCAACAACAAAACAGACAGCGGTGGCTAAAAACTACCTCACTAATGCGGTCCGACTGGTGCTTAGAAGATGAATGACGTTCTTCCAGTGTCCAATTTCGGGACATGACCACACCTTCTTCCTTTCCCATCCCTTAAAATACCCACTACGTATCTCCTGACGTATTTGTCAAGGGCCAGTGCGTCCCAGCGGTATTTCATCTCTCAAAATTTCTTTCTTGGAAGAAAAATTGGGAATGATGCTGTGCTGCCGCGGATGCCACAATCACTACAAGGCTTGGTCCAAGGGGAGTAGTCAATACCCAGTTACATTTGTTACAGTCGATACAGTAAATAACGCCTCTTACAGATAAAACCACCGGATAAAAGTTGCTGCGGAAATTGTGCTTCCTACTGAACTCGATGTTAAATATCGGTTATTAGGTCTATAAAGTAGAACATTTTACTTATAATGGGAGTTTTAAACTATAACTTTTGCTAAAAAATTATACATGTCTTCTGTTTTGCAAATTAGATGAATATATGAAAAAATATAATATAATTATTGCTGTTGTTGATGCTTTTATTAGTGCTAGCTTTAAAAATATCAAGATTAAATGCATTTGATTTAATTAATTGAAAAGATTATATTTCCCTTAATATAGATGAGATACATTATATATATATATATATATATATATATATATATTGTAATATCCAATGCTGTATGTAATTTGTTATAATAGTGTGGTTTATTTTGAAATATTCAATTTTTTTAGTTTTTACCTCTTGATTACATTATTTTATTATACACAAATGAATAAAAATATATTTGTTATAGAATAAAATGCATTTAAGTGAAATATTTTATTGTTCTTTTAAAAAAAGGCTTAAATCTGATCAACTATATTTTCAATCCCGTATTTAGTAACCAGTGGCACACACAAGGGGGGTGTCCGGACACCCCTCCCTAAAGCCCTTGAGTGGTTTTCGATTCATGATAATCCTATATATATAACGTAAAATTTAATGAAGTACTTGTAATTAACAAATTATTTTCTAAATTAATGTTAATTATTAATTCAATAGTCTATGTTTATTTTGTACTGTTTTTGTTGACAAAATCAGAAGAATCAATTGGTATTATCTTGAATCATAATACGAGTTGGAGAACTTTCGACCATGGACTCCCTTGAAAAAATTTTCTGTGCGCTTCGGATAATAGCCTATTTAAAATATTGTTAAAATTTATAAGTAAAAGTTAATGTCATATGTAATAAGTTACCTATTGCATTTGAATTGTAACATTATTAAAAGTGAGAAGACGCTTTATGTATGTTGAGAAGAGTCATCATAATTTAGTTTAACATTTCCTCAAAAGATAATGTATGTTTGAGGATTTCTATCTCTGTTTAGTTTCAATAGTTTGCATAATTCTTTATTAATGACGGAATCGGGGGCGTAAGAAGTTGATACCAATTTTGCTTACTATTGTAAAATAGTTGAAGCATTTAGAGTGGAAATTTTCATTTCAGTTCAGTATTCGTGAACTAAAAACGCAAATAAATGTAATCAGCAATTATCCATCTATTTTATTGGATTATATAGACAATATATGTAAATTGATATATTTCGTTCTAGATTATTTTCGTTCTAGAGTTCTATGTTCTACGTTTAACTTATATATGATCAAAATCCATAAAAAAGAAGCCAATATGTAATATGGTAAATTTAAAAAAAAATATTGCAAAAACCTCTTAGTCAATTGCTTTCATTATTCATTTTTTTCGCTAATTTTTTTGAAATCTAATTACAGTGGCGTGCAATTTACATTTTAGGGTCCATAGATTATATTTTATCATTATATTTATTTGAAAAAACAAATAATTATTGTTACTTCTCCAAATTCCTAACTTGGATAAAATTTTATAATAATATGAAAGTATTTTTGCATTTATTTATATGCCTAGTTGTTTTGTAAGAGTTATTGAACAAAAGGGAACTAAAATTCATTTTGAAACAAACATATTTTTAAAAAAAAATTTATATTATCAAATGCAATATCATTGTCTATTTTCTATATAATTCGTTTTATTATGGATAATATAGCTTTAATAAGAATTTCAATTTTCCTCTTTTGATTAAAAAAAGCTATGAAATAAGCAATTTCAAATTGAATATAGAAAAATTTATTTTATTAATGTTCTTTTCTTGAACATATAATAAACTAACCATTACATAGAGAGGAAAATAATGGAATTTAATCACTCCAGAAACAGATTAAACATCCCTTAATCCATAAAAATTATCTTTATCAACACGTTTCACTGAGTTCTAAAATACGTTATGTAAATATGTATGAAACACATTTTCTTACTCTACAAAAGAGCTTAGTACTAAGCCACTAAATTTACAAGCATTATTCTATTTCGCGCACTTTATTAAAATAATTATATATTTATACATTTAACTTAACCCTTCTCCTTAAGCCCCCACAAATTGCACTTAAAGTGTTCTCTGATGTTTATATACATAGAAAAGGATGTTGCAGCGTTTCGAACACGGTTCACTGTAAACGAAATCTTGACAATACTTAGAAATCCTTTTGTGGCCAATCATTTCCCTTCATTTCACCCTAGTCATTTCTCCAGCCCACCCTGCATATATAAAGAGTAGCTGTTTCTGGACACTTGTTCGAGAAGAGAGTAAGTGAAAGAGAGAAAATGAAACTGTTCGCGCTAACTAGCAATTTGCATCCGATTTCGAAATCCTAATTCTAGAATGTTTACTCCGGAAAGTTTGATTCTCTTTTAAAAGACTCTGAACGATTTTAATTATTTGTTCTGAAGGAATTGCGACGGTTCTCTTGTTTTTGGTATTGGTTGTCAGTTAATAAACATTCACTTTCAAACTCGGTAATTGGTTTTTAAATTGATAGTATATATCAATCGTTTTAAATGCCTTTAGCGTTATTACTTTAGAATGAACTAATAATTTTCACTAAGAATTAAAATGAGAGTTAGGTGTTAATTTGTATTTTTAAAAACTCTCACACATATATTATATATATGTATGTGTGTGTCTGTGCTTTTATATTCACAAGCAACCCCGTCCCTTACGTTATAATGGAGATTCAACGGGAACTTGGCGAAATCTTGGCAATAGAGTTAAGTTGGCATCATTTTTCGCGACCATGTTGGCGAGTTCGGGACCCTCTGGATTCTTCTAGAAATTAGTGGAGAAATCCACTAATTTCATGATCCATGACGCAAGCGCATCTTTCTCGAAGTTTCAACTACTGGCTACAAATAGAACAATACTAGCCGCAACAGTGAGTCTGGTTTCAACCAGCGAGTAGCGAGCATTTTTTTGACTAGTGATTAGCTCGGCTGTGCTTGTGAATAAGCTTATACATACGTGCATTTTAGACACTGCTTATTGTGTCTGAGTGCTGTTGAAGGTGTGAAATCCTTCTAGTATCTATTCTGCAGAATTTTGCTGCTGAATCCTGTATTTCAAGGATTGATTTTCGACAATAAATACTCATCGCTCTTAAGGAACTGCCTTGTTGCTTACGACTAATATTGCATAAAATCCTCGAACCCCGATCAACGTAATAATATGTATGTGTGCCTGTGCTTTATTCTGTAACAAAGGTCCGCAGCTTTTGACATGTGTCGCGCCAAACCAATCTACCAATATGATTCAATCGCCATACAGTAAGACATTTTTTAAACCACTCGATTCCCGCGATAATGCATGCAGAGTTAGAGAGTAGAGGTCAATAACATAGATTTGCAGTTTATTATGTATTAATTTAGCATCATTTAACATAAAATAAACATCATAAAATACATTTATTTCTTGAACAAAGGTAAAAAATTCAAATTCTACTTATATTTTGTATTTGTAAACATATTTAATAAAATAAGAAGTAAACTATATAAAATAAAATAATTTCTACTTATTATAGTTAAGTAAAAAGATAAATAAATGTTTTAATGCGAACCTAATGCTTGCACCGCTCTACTTCCATATCACAACGTCAGAGGTATAATTTGTGACTTCCAATTTGACATAGTTATGAGTATTCAGTTGTTAAACAATTTCTTTGCAGACTAGAAAAATTCTTTGTTTGAGGAAATATTTTTTACTCAGTTATGTAGAATAAAAAGTGGAAATTAGAGTACATACATTTTTTCTGTCTTCGAACATTTAAATCACTCCAGCAATTACATTCAATAATTTACAAAACAGCTGTGAATGTATCTTTAGAGTTATCTTTCATATTTATTTGTAATTGAGTAAATGTCCATGATTCTGAAGAGGCTTGTCAATTAAAGTTTATTACCACTCAAAAATTGACATATTTGCAGAGTAGTGTAGAGTGTGCCATTGAGAATTGTACTGCGTGCAACATGTGGCACACGTGGCATATATATATATATATATATTTTGATTATATATATATATATATAGGTTGCCGACCCATTTCTATAATATACGTACATGATAAAGCAATTTGTAAAACAACAAACCAATCAATTCGAAATGTATTTAATTTGAATTCTTTTATAAGGTAGCTCCTATTTATAATATAATCAATCCTTACAGAGCTTTCTGAAATTTCAATAATAGTTGAGAGTCCATAGTTTCTTACTCGAGAGTTAAAATATTCATATAAATTAAGTGATAATATATAACATAGATACAAATCTTTTGTCTGTTTTTCAGTTTGACATGAAAGAAAGTGGGGGGGGGGGTTTCTACTGTATTATCTTAATAATTTTTAGGGGATTTTTTTTATGGCATTTACTGCTTCTGATCTAGCTTAGATCTATTTATTGCCTGTCAGATCTAATCGTAAATTATGAGATTTTAGAATACAGTAAAACGTGTCCCAATACCCATTGTTACATAATTGCTAAAAAAGAGTGAAATTCTGCATTTCAATTTATTGAATTGCTTTATAATGCAAGATTAAGGTGCCCCAAAAATGACCCAAACTAACGTTTTTTAAATTTTTTTTTTTATTTAGTCATATTATTTGCATTATTATCTTTCGATTGATATTTACTTTCGTACGTTGAGAAATTAGAAGTTGGAAAAATCTTTAATTGAAGAATGTAAACCAACAAATTAGGCAAGTCGACCAAGCCCCCTTTTTAGAAAATAGTTTAAGAAAGCATTTTGATAAAAAAAATTTTATTTTAGAAAGAGAAATAATAACTGTAAAACAGGAAATTTCTGAGGCATTCAATAATGTAATTTTTTTCTTTGTGAAATATGTGCATGTAAAATTTAATTACAGTTCTTATACGTTATATATTTTTCATACAAATATAATGTTTCAATATTATGTGGGGAGAAAAACTAAAATTTCTGCCATGACAAAAAATTTAACTTTTTTATTTAATTTTCTTGTGCAATTAATACTCTCTAAAAATGGATCATTTATAAAAAAAGTATGGGTTCAAGTAATATGAAAATGCAATTATTTTAAAGAAAAATATATTGATATTGTTTTAAAGTGGTATTTAAAATGTATTTAAGATTATTTTTATTATTTTTTTCAGAATTGCATGCGACAAAATTAGGGATCCATTTTGCCGTAAACTGAATACTTTTTTTTGAAAAAACTAAAATGTAGGAAATATTGGCTTTTTCGTTGAATTTTATCATGCACATCAACATTTTATTTTTTTTCCCCTTCAAAACTAATTAAGTTACTATAAAATCGATCCCTAAAGTTGCTTAAAACATCCTTAAAAATATTACAAAAAAATTCAGGTAAAAAAGTTTACAATTACACATGGAATAAAATTTTAGAATTTTGTTAAAAAAATTTTATTTTTTAAAATTGTGCGAATATGTGCTAAATTTCTTATCGTATCACTTTTTTGAATAGAAACATTACAGGAAATGAAAAAATATAATTTTTAACTACATAAATAAAGGAAATGGTTCAAAAGTATCGATGCTTCTTAACAGTATAATTAAATATTAAGAAATTTATATTTATTTATAAAAAAAAAGTTAAAAAGATGAAGTTTGGTGACAATTAGGTTTATAATTGCATTGTATAAGTCGAAGATATGGAGTAATTAATTTTAATGTACGTCACACTCTGAAGGAACATGAAGGTTAATAGTGAGGGTTCTCGAAATTTCAATCCCTGCTCAAGTGACGTGGATGACACCGAGCTTGTATTCCCCTCTCCAAACATCCAAATTATGCAAACGAGAGGAAGTGCCTTTACAGCTCTAATGTGCCTCAACTCTTCTACATGGCAAGTTTGCTGTGGCACTAGGACTTGCACCTGCGACTCCACAACACTCGTCACTTCGTTACCATGACAACGAGTTCGTTACCACGGCTACGTGTGAAATATGTAATAAGATAAAGAGAGAAAAAATTGTACTGACAAAAAAATCTTGAATAGCTGTCAAAAATTAAAAGAAAAAACTATTTTTAAAAGTTGTGTTGGTGTGAAAAAAATCGAAAGCAAAAATAAATTTTTAATTTATTTTATAGGAACGCAAACGTGCGTAATTAAAAAAGTGGTACATTAGAAAAACGCAGGATCTATTAAAATTTGTCTAATTTAATACAAAAGTTGATTGCAGAAATATGTTTGTCTATTTTCAAAACTAAAGTGTTTGCTGATTAATCACATTGTTCAAGAATTTTGATAATGTTTCTTAATTTAACAAAGGGATTCTTACTTTGTTCGTAGTTCGAAGATCAGTGTTCCTTATAAACGAATGGATGTTGAGTATAAGTCTTAAAATATTTTATGTGTTTCTACTGCGTGCCCTTAAAAAGGGTAGGCGTAGGTCAGGACTGGTCTCAAGATAAGAGAATAGTTAAATATTTCGTTATGTCTACTCGATACAGACCTGCCCGAAATTTAAAAAATAACACTAGCAAATTTCATTCTAAAGTGTTGTTTTAAATAATTATCTGGTTATCTAAAATCTTACCAAGATATTTAGTATGTTGATAGCAGGGGATTTAATTATTTTTATAAATATTTTAGATACATGCTTATAAGTGACAAAAAATATTTTGAATCCATTAATTTAATTTTCCTCCCAGAGAATCAGGATTATGAAAAAGAAAATTCAACATTTATGCATTCTTTCGGATTCAACTTGATTATTTGTATGAGTATTTGCATTGAAAATCATCCCAGCGCATTCATTCAGCTTAAAAAAAGTATCTCATAAAAAAAAGACAGGGAAACGTATACAATTTTTACAAAGAAAAATACTTATGACAATTTAATAATAAAGGACGAATTGGCAATTTTTATTAAGTAGACAACCTTTGCATATAAGAGAGATATATATACAATCACTTTAAAATTATTTACGCTGATTATCATAAATTAAAAAATCACGAAAAAAGAGAATATCTCAAAAAGTTACGCGCAGAATTCAATGAAACTCATACACATTATGCAGCATATGGGAAAGTATAAAATAGCATAAAAAGAGATCACCAGACAAATATGGTATTGTAGAAATAAGCATATATATACAATGAGCAAATTGAATGTGTTAGTTTGGAGTAGGAAAATTACCCGGAGTACGAACCCCCCCCCCCCTCCGAGAAGCAATACAGCGCATGCAGCGATGTGTGATGCTTTCAGTTATGCAGTCTTTTAACTCTGTATTACGGGCGAGCTATTGTTCATCCAAGGCGGTTGAAAGCATGGCTGGAGTCCAAAGAGGGATATTGAGAGTAACTACACGTCATCCTAGAGCGTCCCAAACATGCTTGATAGGTTTAAGGACCGGTGATTGAGCTGTCCTCTGCATGCGCAGAATTGTTTCCTGCTCGAAATAAGCCTCTTCGATGCAAGCCATGTGTGGTTTTGCATGGTCATCCTGTAGCCCGAAAATATCACCAATTGCTCGACGTAATGGCACACATAAGCATCCATGGTTGCATCTCTAGAGGTGTGAGCATTAACAATTCCACCGAAGAAAAAATAGAGGTCAGTGCGTCCACCGAAGGAGATACCACCCCAAACATAGACACTGCTTGATCCGTGCATCTCTTTCACGGAGGTGTAATGTATGAAAACGAATCTCTGGTTCTCTCCAAATGAAAACACGCTTATTATCTCTTTCGAGGTTAAACCTTGACTCATCGGTAAAGAGAACAGTACTTCGTTGATCTAGTCTCCAGTGGACATGTTGACGTGCTCACTGCAAACGTCCTTGCCTATGGCGTGACATGAGTGATATGCTGTTCGCGTCGCATAGAGATCACTTTCGTGAAGCCTTCGACTCAGGGTTGATCTTAATAACAACCTTCCGGTGAAAGGTTCACCAAGAAAGGTTCTGAGTTCAGTCAAAGATGCGATTCAATTCTCTCGATCACATAATGACAAATATCGGTCATCTACAATCGTGGTCGTTCTTGGCTGAACCTCCTGGCTGCCAAATCTGAGGTTAAAAATTGATGGCAATGTCTATGAATCGCAGATAGTCTCATATTCAGCCATCTAGCCACTTCTATTTGACTTTGTCCTGCCTCTAGTCTTCCAATAGCCCACCATCGCAATTCTTTGGTCAAAAGGTGCTTGGAGATCATTGTCACAATTTCGCAATACCAGATTTCTAATTTCAGACACGCAGCGACAATTGCAGCCTTTTTCTAAAATATTCATTTTTATGCTATTTGTAAATGACGCATTTCTACTGCATCGCGACTATTTTGCATTATATGATATATTTCAGCTCTTTTTACTAAGCAACATATTCAGATTTCATTGAGAATGGCTTATTTTGGGGTGAATTATCATTATTTTTGTGATTTTTCCTTAATTTATGATAACCATTGTATAAATTTCTTTTGGCTACCAAACACTTTACTGTTTTTAAAAAATACGTTTGCTTAAACATTAAAAATCTTTGCGATATTGTTAGTGATGTATTATATGCAATTTCTATTTAAAATTTTAACTCTACATATTTTTTTTAATCAAGCGGTTTGGTTCTAGGATTACTATCATAAAACTAGATTTTTTTCTTTGATAATTAGTGCTTTTTGTTTAAAAAATTAAACATGCGATTAAACTAATAGGTAACCAATGAGTATGATATATATTAATTACAAATTATCGGTAGAAAAATGTTGAAAAGCCAACATTCATTGCAATTTTTGCTTCATTATTAAAATATATATTTATCTTCAAACCCACTCATCAAATAACATTTAGATGCTTAACTATTCACTTTTGTATCATTACATAATTGAGCTAATCCTCAAAGGAATGGAATATGAAAAGAAATATTAATATACTGCATACTTCGTTAATGATTTGCTAGATATTGTTAACTGAGAGCTTCACAAATGTATTGTTGCTCCCAATTTAGATAAAATTAGCTTAACTTTTAGGTTTTGTTAAATATGTCATTAACCTATTGGATATACATATTTGTAGTAGAGTGAATCAACAACACTCTTAGGATTAGATTCTGCTTGAAATTAAATTCAATTTCTAATTGCATAGTAAATGAAACACACTTCAAATATTTAAAAGTTAATTACAAATTAATCCCTTTCAGTATTCCTCTAATCATATTATGCTAGTTCCCTTGTACATTTGTTTAATATATTAAATACATTTACAAAATAGTTCTAGCAATCTGATATTCTTTATAATTATAATGTAATGTGAAAGAATTAGTATTTAATTATTTAATCAAGACAATTGCATTAAGTATTATTATACTTAAAAATTATATGCTAATAACTATTTTAAATTGCATTTGAGCTGTGAAGGAAATTTATAGCTAGGCTCAGTTTGCACTGCTACAAATTAAGAGTATTAAATATTTATGAATGTTATATATATATACAAGTGAATGAGTATTTATTTATAGCGCATTATAAAGAAACACTAGCACTAATAGCGACGAGATCTCATACTTTTAAACAATAGCAAGTAAAGGGGAAGACACCTGAGCTGGCTTCTCCTACCTATTGACTACCACACCATGCCAATGTGAGGTTATGGAACCCCGACTGATTTACCGTGCGTCGCCCTTACTACACGGGGAGTCAATAATATATATGTCGTAGTGTTTCGAAGCAACTCCAAGTCTTTTTAAAAAAATAGTTTTTGTTCAACGATCAAAATCAGCATCTGCTTTGTCAGAAAACTGACACGCAAGTTTAGAAAAGTTGCTTTCCACTTACGTCCAGACGTCTTAAGTACCGTCTTAGAGTGAATTTATGGCCGTGGTAGCCAAGTGGTCAAGGTATAGGATTCGTGGCTGGCGTGGCGTGAGTTCGAGCCTAATACCACTGAAGACCCGCCGTGTAGGGGCGTGATGCCCGTTAAATCTGTCGAGAGCTCAAACGTCCTTCCATTGGTGTGGTAAGGTAGTTGGGAGAGGGGGTGCCATCTCAGGTGTCATCCTTGATACTTGACCATGGTTCGAAATTACGAAGTCCGTCGTCAAAAGCCCTCGTGTAGCTAGCTAGCTGTACAGTGTGACGTTAATACTCACTCACTCACATCAGGGCGAAGTTATATTTGAAAGTTAAGCATGACATAAAAGTACTATGAAAATTAATGATCTGGGATTAGAAGTGTTCTGTTTGGGGTCATCTATTCCACGAAATAAGTGGGTGCTTAATTTAAAACTTGAATGTGTAACGGAAAATAAGTTAAATGTTGTGTAGGGAATTTATGTATTTATATGTCACAAATATTATGTTAACTCAATAATCTAATATATTAACTTCTTTTTATTTTTTAAAAGTGTACACATTCTAAAGTTTAAAAGAATTATAATTCTTTTTTTCCTGATGCAGATTTTAAATATCATTTCCTGAGGTTAAAATTAATTTTGTTTCTTCCGTCGACGGTATATTGAAGCAAGTATGTGTGTAATTTACTGCAGCAACTGACATCATTACTTCTAAAAACTTTCAGAGAACTTAAGAAATTAAATGAACTTCAGAACGATGAAGTATTGATTTTAAATTTCGAAAATGTAAAAAAAAAGTACCTATTATGCTTATTTTAAGATTATTCACAATAAATATCATCGTAATTACAGAAATTGTTCGATCTTTTATCAATTATTTCCCTCAATATTTAAACGAAGGAAAATGTGATTTTAAATTATTAAATAATATATATATAAACATATTTATTTTTTTAAAAAATCACATTTTCTCATCAATTTTAGGAAACTTAGCAAAAAAGCCTCCTGTTCCGTAATTAGCAACAAACCTTTTTATTTAAATTTTAACACTTAAAGACCAGAATCTGGAAAACTTAAAAATACACTAACTATAAAAGGGTTAAGTGAGCGTTAAAAATCCAAGAAGCAAGGAATGTGATCTAAATCCTTCTGTATTTATGTACAATGCCTTCACTGAGATTGAGCGAATCAGATGAAAGCAAAAGAAGGGGGGGGAGAGCATTTCTCTGCAAAGGGAAGATTGGTGGTCACGTGAATAGAAATAAATCCCTCATAAGCCGAATTCTCCCAAAAAGTTCTGTGGAACGGAAAAGAAAATGAGTAAAAATCCCAGGATTTAATTCACAGAAAAAGGCATTTTCAGAACTCGAGATTTTTTTCTTCTCCAAAGTATTTTATATATCCCTTAAATCCCTGAGTATAAATAAAAAGTATATAAGATAAAAAGTACAAATAAAAGTGCGCTGTGTGTAAGAAGATGAGCTGATCTTTTCTTTCTTTTTTTTTAGCTTGATTTGTTTCATTCACAGAAATAGCAGCTGTACGCGTTTTTAGTTGCTGTTTGTTCAGCTTGAGAAATCGGAAAATAAAACTTCTTGGAGTAGTTTCTTATAGAAACTTTTTCAAAGGAGAAATTAAATTGGTTGGTATCTATTAGATGCAATATATATACGTTTAATTTCACATTAATTCGATTTTTAAAGAATTTTGGTTTAAAGTAATCGTAGCGCCATCTGTTGACAATAAAGTCAATGTATTTTTACAAGTTCAAATTTCAATAAATGGTAAAAAAGTATTTTAACAGATTATTTCGATTTACCTATATATAACATAGAAGTGAAACTGACCAGGATATTAATGTTTAAAAAAATTGAATGTGAAATAAGTTAAGAGTAAATAAGAGAGAAAAATAAATAGAAAACGTGACATATTTCATGCTGTTAATAATAACCACATAAATATTAAAATGAATAGAATGATTTTAGCAGAGAATGATAATTATAAATAAAATAAAATTTAAATTATCTGCATGCATTTATGTAATCATTTAAAATTTTAACTTCAAGAAATATTTAAATTTTTAAAATAACATTTTAACAGGAAACTTTAATAACATATTTTTATAAACAACAATAGTAATCATAGTTAATATTTTTAATTATGATTCAATATCACAGATTAGAAGCTATTTTTAATAAAACTTGTGCTTAAAACAAATTCCGAGCAAGGATATTTTTTAACGCTCTTCATAGCTATATTTCACTTATATTGATTAGCATTACCATTATGTAATGAATATTTTCTCTAACTTGCGATGAAATATACTAACAATGACCACTAAAGTTGCCAGCATTACAAATAATATAAATGTAGCAATATGTATAGTGACTACTTTTTAAAAGGAATATTAAAGTCAGATTTTTATTACCATTTAGCTAAAAGAAGCATAAATTTTAAATGTTTAGTTACCAAAAACATTTAATAAAAATTAATGATTCGCACAATTACAATGCACTTTAAAATTATGCTCATAACAGAGCTGTGATCTATGTTTTAATAACAGTATTTAGTGTTCATTCTGAGAATTGTGATTTTAAAGTAAAGGCTGTTAATGATTCATAAATCAAATCTTTTGAAAGCTTAAAATCACAGAAATTGTTTGTTTAGTTCTTGTACATTTATACCTCACGTAAACTTCTGTAAAAAACTGTAAGAACATTTATTTATTTACTTATTTATTTTTTACCTGTAAAAATATTTAGACACTCAATCATTATAAGACGCAAAAATGTTAGCCTTTTGAAAGATATATTTTTAAAAAAATATTCTGTCAAAATATAAATTGAAAGGTATTACAAGGGTTTTACTTTCCATTTAAAAAATTATACTATAAGTCGCACACACATTGCTGTGCATATGACAATAATAATACTTCTCTTAAATAACAAGTATAGGTAGTAGCAAAATCAAATTTTCTCTAAATTTAGTAGACGTATAATTCTTTTATGGACTGTACTTAACAAATACACAAATAATGCTTACTTTGATATAAAGGAAGGCCGCGGTGGCCGAGTGGTCTAGGCATCGGATCATGGCTAGCGTGTCATGAGTTCGATCCTAGTACCACCAAAGATCCGCCGTGTAGGGGCGCGATGCACGTTAAATCTGTAGAGAGCTCAAACGTCCCCCCGTTGGTGTGGTGTGGTAGTTAGGAGAGGGGGTGCCAGCTCAGGTGTCGTCCGCGTCACTTGACCATGGTTCAAAATTACGCGGACCGTCGCCAAAAGCCTTCGTGTTGCTAATCTGTGCGACGTTAATATTCACTCACGTTGATATAAAAAGATGCGCAGTTACCGTTAAATTAAAGATGCTGTATAAATTATAATGGCACTTAAAAATTTTACTTTTCTTAGAAACATAAAAGTCAGTAAATGTTCTTTGTACTTTAAAATTGCACTGTATTTAAAAATTATATAATTTTAAAAAATGCTTTCACATAAATAAAAAATAATGTTATTTCGATAAACTTTATTTAAAACATTAAAAGTATGTAAGAATTTTAAAAAAATAACATGCTTTTGTTGTGAAAGTTAATAGGAAATGTGTTTCAAGAAAACTCTATGACTTTCTTATAATGACCTTTCAAGTACAGAATAAAATCATTATTTCATAATATTTGTCTGAGATCATAGAATAAATATTAGATAGCCTATAATACAATATAAATTTTAAAACTAAATTTAAAAAGGGAAATTTTTACATTAAAAATCCATTAAACTATTTTAAGATTAATACTGTTATGTTTCTCTCTCTCTCGTTTTCGTAACGAACAAAATTAAAAGATTTCTCGATGCAATTATCACCGATAAATATTTAATGACTTCTTAAATAAAAGAGTAAAGGATTTTAAACTTATAATAAAGTTATCTAATTAAATTATGATTATTTACTGCTTCAGAAAAACTCACTTACCTATAAATTCCTAGTTTATTAATACGATTAAAGGAGAAATTTTCCTAAAAAAGATTTTAGTTCAATATTATTCTATTTATAGCTCAATAGTTTGAATTCAGGATGACAGCAGTTATCCATTTAAGCTGTTATGGTCGTTCTTAATCATAAATATAATATTCAGAGATTCAACAGCATAGAGCAATATGCAATAAGAAATTTAGATAGAATTCTTAAAGTATTTCCGAAACTGAGATGTTTCTCCAAGGAACCAAATTTGCCAGGAATACCTCTATAATTTGTAAATAATTTTTGTCAGCTTTTTGTCTAATAATCTAGAAGTAAATGAAATAAATACTCTCTTTTGATATACATTTGCTCGTATGTAATTCACACAAAACTTTTGCATAGATATTTTAAAATAATATTTCATTTCACTGTGGGTTTCGAAACGTGATGGACGTCTGTCATTTTTCTACTAATTCATGGCATTATGACATTTTTTATCAATATTTAAATGCATATTCATTCACCAAAACTTATCACAATTATATAACGTTTAATCATATTTACATAAGCCTAAAAATTTAAACTGATAATTTTTTAAGAAAAAAACTGCCTTTTTAAGTAATTAAAAATGAATGAATAAATAAATTAAACAAGTATGATCAAATGTAAAATCAACATAAAAGAAAATAAATTATCCCTGTTAAATTTTTTGCGAACAATTCTTTTACTTGGATTCTCCCTCTCTCACTCTCTCTTTTTTTTCCAGATGAATTTCAATGGTGTTAATCCTCAATGTTATTCAGAAATATAACCTGCAGTACAGCTTTATATCAGCAAATTTAAATTTCAAATATGTTTATGCGAGTTTTTTAAGTAATATTTTAATACTTTAAAAGCAAACAACTGTTTTACTTTCTTAAAAAAAAATATTTAAATGTGTAAACTAAATAATTTGTTACATTTTTAAGAATTTCGTCTCTACTAATTTTGAAATATTGATGGAAACGCTTATTCTTCCCCCTCCTTTATTCTAAGTTTTACTTTTTGATAAACTTTTTTTTTCCGTGTTTAAATATATATATATGCATATCGAAAACAAACTTGTTTCTTGTTCATATTTTCAGTTTATTTTTATTATTTCACCTATTCATGCATCAATAAAAACATAATTCTTCACAGAGTTTATTTTTTAGAATATTTGCCATTGGATCATGTACTTTATTTTTTTTTTTTTTCGTTTTAAAGTATTTTCGAATGTGTGTGTGTGCAAAGGGTATGTTATTTCAAGTAATGATTTAACCATGAACACGCATTTCAATCAGGTTCAAATATTTTACAGCACCATTATGAATGCCGAATTTTTTCTCAAGATGGTGCTGCCATCTACTTACAATGCTTGAAAACAAAACTGAATTCTTAATTTATGAGTAAATTCATAAATTTAAATATGAATTTAATGTCGTTATTATTATTACATACTTATTACTTTCGAAGGTTACTTAATTAACATTGGTACCAACTCGTCACATAATGACATATTTTTTTTTAGTTTATAATAAGCTCATGTTATTTTTCTTTTTAATCTCTTTCTTTAAAGCTACCTAAATGAAATTCAGAAAAATTAATACTTATCGTTTTATTAAATAAATTTTTTTTTGTTGAAAACAATTAATTATCAACAAAAAAAAGTCATCGTTTTCGTTGTTACTTTTTTTTTTGCAATAATGCTCTTTTTATCAAAATGATTGCATACATTTAATAGCAGAGAGAGGCAGTTGCATTTAAAACATACTTCTCACATATTCAAAATTCGTGCAAAGATAAAATTTCCTTTATAGTTCTTTATTTGCTTGCAGTAACAAAGTAATAAATAAACATATTTTAAAATCATGAGAATATTTTTAATTTTCATTACCCTTCTAGATTTTTTTTCGTTTAATTGCTATAAGTCTTCTTATAGAATAAAATGAAATAAAAATGCGTTACGTTTATTATTATTATTATTATTATTATTTTTTTTTTTGTATTTTACTAACATTGCATAATAATTTTGAAGAAAACGGAGAAAAAAATAGTAAAAATTAGGGAAAAAAATTAACGTTTATACTATCTTACTAACTGTTCATTCGTCTTTTATTAAATTAAAAACAATCTTTTTGAAAATCTCTGATAACAAAGTAAACATGATTATTTTAGTAAACTATTTAAATTAAGTTATTTTAAGCAAAAATTAAGAATTTCAGTTTTGTTCCAAAAATTTAATTCTTTATATTTCTAATCCGATAGAAAGAGTTAAACTTTTCATTAACAAACCATACTCGACTTATGTTTAATGTATTCAATCCACAGGATGATAAATAGCTATAAAAAAATTAAAAGAAAAAAAAAGCTTGATATGCAACATTGATTTAGAACAAATCAATTTGAAAACTTATATCTTAATAGAGTGCATTTTGATTGTGTCTAATAAAGTTATGCAATATTGTAGTCATTTAAATTTATTTTGAAAATGTTTCATACCTTCATATCTAAGCATCAGGTGTGCGTGTATTAAACTGAAATTTATCTTTAAAAAAAACACACCAATTCAAGATAAAAACTTATTCAAATCGATTAACGTTTCAGCATAATTTGAGCAACAGTACATCGAAATTGAGAAATTTTCTGCATTTTTCATGTATTAATTCCTAAAAAATGTTTTCAAAAGGTTTTAGTTTTGCATAATATAATGAAATGACAATGCTGTTAAAAGCACACAGTTCTTACGAACATCATTCAAGAAAATTGGCAGAACAGTTGGTTTACTTTAAATGTATGTATATGTATATAAAAATCGAAAGAATACTAGTTTAGAGAATACTAAATATATATAACAAATTCATAGGTATTATCATAATATTTACTTAAATTATATCCCATAAATTATGATAATGTTATTTTTATCAAGCAAAGTGATGTCATTTACAAAATTTTAGAGAAAATGTTTTAATCAATTATAAAATGCATGAATTCTATTTTCTTCCATATTTCTTTGAATTCAAGACATAAATACTCATGTTTCCGCCTTTAGCTCATGGAGTGTGATTTTAATACATCAATGATCTTTTCGATGACAAATTTAATATATCTTTAATAAATATATTTTCTCATCAGAATAAATAATAATACAATTTATCAAAATGCAGATCTATTGTAATAAAATAATAGCTAAAATCTTTTTTAAGATTATTTTTTTCAAAAATTTAAAAATTATTTTAGCTTATTGCATGTGCATAAAATCTTATTTTCCTTTACAAATTTGCTGTTTTTCTCATCTAAATTATTTATAATTAGCATTTTATATTGGTTTGCCTTCATTATTTTTATTTTCTCGTCTGTTTTAGTATGACAATATAACACCAATAACACAATATTATATCGTTTTTAATATAAATGCATTTTTACAAACGTACCGACTCTCTGTGAATATATATATATATATATATATATATATGTATGTAAAACAGAAAATTTATGATTTACAACAGAATTTTATCATTGTTTACATAGATAAAGTGCCTGGTAATTATGTTATAATTTGTAAATATTTTTATAATAATATGATTAATGAACACTTTTTAAACAATGATCTTTTAAAAGATTAGACTTGTCAGATAAAGAAATTACTAATCGAATTACTGTTATATATAGAAAATTGGGTGTTTCCATTCATAAGATAAAGTTTCCATATATATTTTTAACACCTAAATTTCATAAAATCCTGTTAAATTTAGAACAGTAACAAATGGTTTTAAAACTTATATCACTGCTGCAGGTAAAATGCTGCATAATATTATACGATAATTCATCAATAAGCAATGTAATAAAGCAATAATTAAAAATAGTAAAGAAATTATAGATTTTTTTTAAAAATAAAAATATTTATTCAATTTATAGTTATGACTTTGAAGATCTTTTTGAATCCATTAATATCAATGATATAATTAGGATATATTTAGATAATCATAGAAATTTTAACCTTAATATTAATTTACAAAAATTTAACTCTAATAAATTTAGTCTTAAAAGAAAACTACATTAATTTAAATGGTTCTCTGTACAAACAAACAAAGGTTTGCCTCAAGGTGCCCTGCTAGCAATGGTTTGGCTAATTTATATTTAGACTTTTACGAAAAAATTATATTATTAATAATTATTATTACATATTTAGATACATAGATGACCTAATTATTTTTGGTAAAAATAATAATTTTAACTCCATTATTAATTTTTATCCGGTATATTTAAAGCTAATTAAAATTAATAGTAATCCAGTTAAAACTAATTACTTGGATGCATCATTGTGTATTAAGGACTATAAATTACATAGCAATATTTATGATAAAAGAGATAATTTTAATTTTAACATTCTTAAAGTGCCTTACTGGGATTCATATCAATTTATAGAAATATTATTTTCAGTTATATTTATCGTAATAACGTACTAGTTAGTGATAAATTTAATATATATTTAAATCTTAATAACTTCATTAAACATTGTATGGAACACAGATACCCTACTAAATTTATAAAAAGTTACCTAACAGTTAAATAAAAAAAGTTATTAGTTGTACAGTTTATAGATAGATGGCACCTCTAGCTAAGTAAATTAACAATATTATGTTTTCTTAAATATTAATTGTATATGTCTGGGTGGTACTTTTATTTCCTATAAATTTTAAAATAAACTATAGAGTTTTAAATGTGTATATATAGTATTAATGCTATTTTATCAAAAATTAATAATTTTATGCGATATTGCCCATAGCCGGGGAATATGAGTCACGTGGTAAGTCTTTATCTAATAGTTTAATTTTGATTTTAAATACTTTAGTAATTATTACAGACTATGATATTATCGTTGTACATTAATAGATTATGGTTTTATCTATAATGATAGTTAAACTTCTCTAGAAATTTATTGCTTTCTCTATGGCGAAGAGTATTGGCAAATTCAGGTGAAGGTTGGCTGGCCGAAAAACGTTGTTTAAACCTGCATTCCTGGTTCCTAAGGCTAGGAGTTTGCTCTAGTATTTATGTGGCTAAATCTATTCTATCATGACTATAGTTATCTTAGGTATATAACTTTTTTTTGTATGTTTTTGTAATATATATATATATATATATATATATATATATATCAGTACCATTTATCATTATAATTACGATTATTTCATAGAATAATATATGCCTCAAGAGGAACACACGTATTTTATATATTCGTTTCTTAAGATATATATTCCATTCTGTAAAATGGCTTTAAAAGATAAGAAAGTAAAGCTATTTCAGTATCACAGAATCAAAATTTAAAATTTACCATATACAGACATGCAAAGGCAATTTTTTGTAAATAAAAATGTTTTTTTATACCTTTTTTTGCTTCGTCCGTGTAATATTAATGGCAGAAAAAGTATTGCTATTTTATCTACCCGAGCAAGCAAGCATTGATGTCAAATTTTGGTGGCAAAAATAAAGTTGGATTCAGAAGAAATTTTGCACCGAAGATAAATCGCCTCTGAAACTTTCGCTTTTTCAAATTGATCTCTTCGGGAAAAAATAGTACAAGCTGTGATCGTTCTTTCCACAGATGGACTTATTTTTCCAAAAAATAAATAAGTAAATACATGAATAAATTCTAGGAGATTTCTTCTAGACATTTGTGTCACTTTACATGAGTAATCTTCTAGGAGTACAAGATTATTGCTTGCTATTCGAATAAAAGTGTATTTTAAAAAATGCTCCTTTGAAATCAGAGATATGTAAAGGAAAGAGGAGAATAAGAGGAACGTGATTGTGAACAAAACTTTGCAATTGTAGTCGCGGCTTTTCAAGGAAAGAAAACATGTGTCATGTTTGGGAAAATGTTCTTAAAAGTGGCAGCCTGAAATTTGAAAGAGAAGCTAGAAGCACAAACTATAAAACGTTTTGACTTACAATAAAGGACAATTCTTTGAGATTTATTTTAAGGCACAATTCCAAACAAATACTGTTTCTTCCATTTTAGGAATGCCACTTTATTTTCTTTCTGAGTAAACTACGTACCGAGCGTTTTGAGACGAATGTGAACCTGTTGTATAACTACCCATTTGTGTATAAACTTTGAACAAGACTTTTTGTGATGCGTAACACTTAAGAAATTGATCATAAAATCAGTTGGTATCAATAGCGCACACAGGATTTTTAAAATGGGAGGGGAAGAAGACCAGGATCGAAAATCTATTATTCTCGTATCATTCTCCTATACGCCGCCCAACATATTCTTTTAATTTTGTGAATTTTCGAGAAAAAACAGTAAAAAAAATAATTATTGAATGAACAATCAGCATCACATAATAAAATTAATTGTTAATAACAAATACTTAAATTAATTTTACATACAATATACATAAGCTTATTATCAATCGAGGAAAAAAACGGCTTTGGGATATTCCGGACCCGGCGAACTTTCCTCCTCGTTTGCTCCACTAATTAGTATCATAAAATGATTTAGTTTTTAATTAAAAAAAAATTATTTGGATTTTTAGATGCTATTTTGCGTGATTTTTTTAAATAAATATGTATAATATAATTAAGTTTTAAATAATTTATTTGTCTTGAATTTTCAAAAAAAAAAAAGCCGAAATGCATACAATGTAAAAATAAGAATTTTTTTAATAAGTTTTTTGAAGTTATACAAATTAACAATTTTAATTAATTGATCTATATATCATATCATTGGCATACATGATCTTGGGAAACTGATAGTTTAGTTAGGAACCACTTGCTATATAAACAGGTTTTATTTTCTTTACAACACAATAGGCTTGTGTCTAAATTTCTTGAATGCTTCATGCTATTATTACAAATACAATTATTCATTTATCTTCTGCAAATATAAACTTATCCTTAAATAGGCATAGGCATATACAAATGTAAAATATCTCCTAAAAGTTTATTGTGTACTTATTATTGTGTGTTTATAATTTTTTTTTAAAAGCAAGCTATAATATTCCATTTATTTATTTTTTTAGTTTAATGCAGCACAAGTACTGTTCAAGCTCATCTAGTGGTTTGGCGAGCAAATGTTATGATAGTGCTGATTACAGACGTAAAGGGTGCGTTGCCGTCAAAGGCGGAATGTGTCACATCTTCAAAGAAAGACACGGGATACAAAATGATTTCTGTTGGACGTAGCCCAGATTGCTATTCAGCCATTGAACCCTTATCACCCCACGTGGGATGGAATCGGAAGTCGGAGATTGGTGTAGAACTTTGCTAGTTTGACCAGAGAGAGGTCAGAGGTTGACTTGCCCCCGAACTAAAGTGTCAGTGTTGTTCTGTTCCGAGTACTTTCCCACGATCAACCAAGGGACTGTAGGGAAATCATTAGTTGTTTAATAAGAAGCAGGTCGCTTAGCGAAGACCACTACGATACCATTGGAGATGGACTAGACATTTCGGAACCAAAATCGAGTGGTGATATCCGTCTTTGAGTTGGTACAAATATTTTCTGACATTCATGCCGCAGTATGTGGGGAAAAAATTCAATTCCATTTAACGTGCATCCAAAATTCTCATTTACACACTATGAGTCTATTGGAACTAGAACTTGGATCTAGTAATCCATTTCGAGCGTCGATGTGTATGAATAACCAGGATCCTTTCGTGATACAGTGATTACTATCGCAATACAGATATAATCATAAAACTTATTGTGTATATTACTGTAAATGCTTGTTAAAAAGAAATTTTTCTCTCAAATTTAAAAAAAAAAGAGAGAAAATATTTTAACTTTGTTTATAGAAGAATATATCAATAAAAATACAACATAATATAGTTTAGTTAAGAGAGCAATTTTTCACTTAATTAACAACTTTAAGCCAAAATTTAAGATTAATAAGAACAAATAAAAGGCATATTTTAAATTTAAAAAAAATATTTGCACAATTTGTTCAGCTTGCTGTAAAATTTCGGAGTATAACGCTGTTAGCTCAATAAAATGAGATAAAAATTACGGGTGCGCGTTATACGCCGGGTATAAAAATGCTAGCTTTAAAAAAACAGAGATGAGCATATAAAAAAATTAAATACCTGTATGGATGAGATTACTGCTTATTAAAAATAAATGATTTACGTAACTAACTTAAAGAGTTGTATAGAGTTCTAGAAAAATAATCTTTTTTTTCCCCTCAAAAGTCTGGCAAAATACCTCGTATAAATGACTTCAAAACCTAAGAGTATTGCACACGTATATTTCAGGTTCCTTTTTAAAAAAGGAAGTGTGCATTATATATGGTGAATATACTACCTAAAAATTAAAAGAAAAATACATCCAGGTGTGCGTTATATGTCAGATTTTTTACTCCTTTTGAAGTATAACAAGTTAAATTATAAATAATAGTTTTATCCAACCAAAACTATAGAATTGTATTTCTAAAAATAGTATTTCGCATCTCTCACTATAAACTGCACTTGGATAGGCTTTTTAAAATAAAATCATTATTATTATAATTGAATATATATATATATATTTTAAAAAAACGCGGTTTTTTTTTTAATACGGTCTTACATTTTTCCCCCCCTGATTAATTTGTTTCTTTTTACAATATTTATTTGGCATTAATTAATCTAACGAAAAAAGCCTTAATTATTTATTCAATACTTCAGAGAATGCGTTGAAACGAATCTTCTCAATTCCTATTTCCCACACTTTTATATCAATAGTCTTTAAATCTACTTAATCAAATTTTTATATAAATAACTTAATAATAAAGAATGAATTTATAAGGAACATAGGAGAGTGAGATAGATTCAATATCTGTGAGAATAAGGAGTTAATTTAAATTACTCTAATAGATCAATATTTGCTTTTTCCCCTGTTCTGATGTAGAAACGATTAATCAAATCAGCTATCATGCATCTCAAAATTAAATGTTTTCAATTATGCAAATGCAATACCGTGAATGATGTATCACAGTAATTGTCTTACATGGGATGTGCTTCTAGATAAGCCAATGCTTACATAATCGAATCGAAATTCATTAGCACCGAAAAGGTCATGTGCCATCATCTGTTCTAACATTTTATGGAATATCTTCTGTTTGACTTGTAATAAAAACATATAAAATACAATAACATAACTAAACTCTTATTTTTGTCATTGTGTAACAATTGGAATTACTATTTTACTTTTCAACTGTTATTCTATAGGTCTGTTAGAAAAGATAATTGTGGTAATTCATTTTCTAATACTTAGCGTCCTATGACTATTTATATGCTTAAGGCCTCCCAGCCCTCAAAACTGAAGAAAGTAATTTGTAATTTCTCCATAAGCTTATAGTTTATTTATAATCCTAAGGTTCTATTAACATTTGAAGTAAGGTTTTAATTTTTTTTTTATAAATGTTCTGAAGTATAAATTTTGTAGAATTGAACTCTGATCTCAGTTCAGTGGAGTTTACTGTAATAAAAAATACATAATTATTTTTTTTAAAAAAATAATAATATTACATTTTTGAGAATTTTTTTTACATGTTTAACAATAAAAAAATTAATAAAGAATTGAATAGCGGAGCAGTAAAAGGAATTTATATATTATTATTTTTAAGATAAAAATTGGATAAAAATTTCGTAAAAAAATCATGAATATTAAAAAAAAATTCATAAATTTAAAAAATGCCAAAGGTATTTTTTTAAATTCAATTTAACGTACCTTTTGCACTAAATTCAAAAAAAAAATTTTAAGGGAAATAAATACAAAATACTAATTTATATAAAAATATTTAAAACGTAGTTCTGAATATTAAATAAATAAAACCTATACATATCTCGAATCATCTTAAAAAACAAGTTTCTTCGAAAAGATTCTAGAATGTTTCTGAGAATTTTGAGCACTTAATAGTATAACGAAAGCTAAAAATAAGGCAATAGCAAAATTAAAGAAAAACTTAAAAAGAAAAATGTAAATTGCTTTTTTACAGAAAAATTTCTATAAAATAAAAAAATACATGTTTATCTCAGATTATTCCTTAATTTAAGACTTTAAGTATTTTAATCGAAAATATGTACTATGTCTAAATGAATATATTATTAACAACATATATATAAAACATACATATCCTATGATTTTATTTGTAAATTACAAGATGAAATTACATTCTTTTTTTTTTTCCTTCTTGTCTTTATCCTTTCATTCTTTTACATTGTACTCCAGTAGGTTTAAAAATTAAAAACAAATATCATTGTTGTAAGGATATTTGGGGGGGAAAAACTGACATTATTTTCCTATTCCCTTAGAATGTAATTTTTTAAAAATGTTTGCTTAAGTCTTCATTCACTTTTTTGTTTCTCAAAAGATGTCTTCAGTATTTTAAAGGATAATTAATTTTTAACTCATTCTTTGTAGTTTAAAAAAAATTGCAAAATTACATCAGTTGTTTGTCATCTGTTTGTTTTACTTTGAGTTTGAAAATACCCCACTGAGTAAATATTTCGATAATTTGCAATAATTTAATATAACGGCTTTTGGTAAATATTTAATAAAATGAATGATTACGCTTTAATAGGTATTGTTCTTACCTTTTTCTCTTAAGACATCTTGGACTTTGTAGGCTAGATGTGATTGATTTTGAATTCTAAATAAGCATATAAAGTATACGATATTTTTTTTAGATGTTTCTCTGAAGCTTTGACCAACTAAATTATTCAAAATAAAATCTTATTGTTCGTTTTTTTTTAAAATTTAGCTATGTTGTACTTTTATCAGGGAACAAAGTGTGACACATTTTTTTGAACCTTACAAATAAATAATTTATTTCATGTTTAATTTTTTTATTGCATGTGTAACTGTAATCGATAAATGTACATGAATATCCAAATATAGTTTTAAAAAAGTATTTTTTTTTCAAGTTTTGTATGTCTTAAAATAATATTAAATTTTGTTCCAGAAAAGATACGAAAAATGAGAATTTTCTTAAAGAAAAATGAGTGATTTTATTACTTTTTGGATGAATGAAAACCGAGTGGTCGGTTTTGCGGTAACTTTAACTTGAACTTAAAATAAATTTTAGTAATTCAAACTTTAATATATTGGAGATTTCAGGTATGGAATTTGAAAATAAAGTAACCAATAGAAAGTTTTAAAAATGCTTTATTTATGCAAATTTCTATGATTTTCTCTTCCTGTTTCCTACCTACTACATACTAATGTTTAAACAATTCATGACTATATAAGGAAAACAATTTGAATCTTGATTCTTTTCTTATCCACCAAATAGGACAATGTCTAACAGTTGATAACTTGAAGCCATCCAAAAACCTATTGATTTTAATACTTACTAATCACCGTAAAGGACCCCCGAAGATATGCGTGTACATTTCAGCACTAATGATCAATATTTCTATCAATCAGTAAGTATATATCGGCTTCATACCTTAGACAACAAATATAAAGTGTGCCCGCTAAAGTCCATTCATCTTGTAAGGACTTGAATCAGCTTATCAAAATATATTTATTGAAGTGAAATATACTGGAACGCTTTTAGAATTGTTCCGCAATCGGGATCAAAATTTTAAAAGTCTCTTTCACTGTAAAGTCCAGCTCCTCGAAAGCATACTCATTATCAGGAGTATCTCGTGGAGTTCTGCCCGACAAGTTTTTATCTGCAATAGGGGGCACAGTCCTTTTGGCTTTTGCTTTCTGATTTCAATCGTGGGTTTCGTTTCTTGATTTCGCTAGTCCGTGACCTCTCATGGTTCTCCTCACAATTTCTCACGCCGTGTCTTTTACAGCCTAGCTTTTTTCCTCGTCCTTCTTTTGGCTCCTCTTACATCCCTTGTCCATCGGCTCCTCAAAACACGGGATCCTTTCTGACGCATAATGTGGGCTCTCCCTTCCAGACACGCTGTCGTCCGAGATGCGTGAAAAACGGAAATCCACTCTGGTCTGGGGATATGTCCACTCACGGATTATAAGGGATGGTCGTGGGAATAGAGGTCAGAACTCTGAACCATCCATTTAGGGCACTTTTCCCCAGCAATTACGGAAAGGAAAGCGGGTACATCACAATCTCAATAATTTATGAACATCAAGTGCTATAGTCATACAAATAAGGTCTAGGTACAGTAAAATTCCCATGAGCAACACACAAACACACACACAAACTGCTTATAGTGCCACCTAGTGGATGAAGAAGTTTATACTCTCATTTCGAAAACATTCGAGATATATAAAAAAATCAATTATAAAGTTTTTTGGCATTATCGATTTTATAAAAATACATACCTTTCTTAATGCAATGTTAAAAAAAGAAGACGTAAAATGCATCCGAAATCTGTGCATGCTCTAATTGCGGGGGGTGATCAGAGACGCTATGATTGAAGCAACTTCATTAGAAGTACAGTCAACGTTTCTTGTCGACATCGTATGGACGGATAATGTATGCACTTTGCGGGATAATGATGCGCAAGAAGAAGAATATCCATTTCTGGTCGATGAATAATCCTATAGATGTTCGATAAATGTCTGGTGCGGAATGTTCTAAAACGGACTGATTGGCCCGGTATTTTACGAGGGCACATTTACGGGATCCCTATACTAGTCATTACTGAAGGACGAACTATCCGATTTTCTAGATCGTTGAGTGACCTCCAGAATGTACGGTTCCAACGTTACAGCACCCGCTGCACTATGTATCACGTGTCGCACAGTGCATTTGAGACACATTTTACCAAATTGTCATCAGGTATGTTAGTTGCGTATAACGGTCTTCAAGGTCCTGAACCTATACTGGATTTTTTTCTGTGAAGATACATAAAACAAGTAGTGTATGCAACATCTCCATCAACACTGCAGGAAATTTGAAACCGCAATACGATTACTTTTTTCAATAGGTCACGTGCCATGTTGAAGAAAATTCGGCGGGAAGAGCAAACACGGGGCCTGTCGCGGATTTGCTTCTCAGTAATCCCTAAAGGGAAATATGTGTGAACCTCCCCTAACCGGTTGGGGATTCATTCAGTCTGTAAACAACTTTGGCCGATAACGGACCCCCGAAATCGGTGGGTGTGCCTACCCACAAAATAGTAGTTTTTCATTTATATTTAAGTGTTTGTGTGTTGTGTGTGTCGTCATAATAAATATTTAAAACGAAAATAAGGACTGATAATTGAAAACCTGAATACGCAACCTAATTCACAACACTATTTTTGGTGACCCCCGGACTCGATAAAGTGCTTAATTTTTTAAATTTTCGTAAACAACTGGACTGTTTTTTGGAATTGATTGAACAATCTTTGTTCCTGGATACAATTTTTAGATGAATTACTACTCGTAGTGGGAAGCTGAGATTCGAGGTAGGCACATTTTTCTTTATTCAAATTTATTGATTTATTGAATTGTTCATATTTGAAAATGGATCTTGAAAGTCTAAAAGAGAAACTGAAATTTTTAAGGATTTCGTTTACAAAACATTTAACGAAAATAGAAACTACTTTAGGAAAGGAAATTCCTATCGAATATAATAAAGAGGCAAAACTTGATGAGCTTCTGAGCTTAAAGTCTCAGCTCACAGAAAAGCTGAATGAATTAATTAAAGCTGATGAGCATATACAATTACAAATTAAAATAATTGAAATGGCAGCTGACATATCATCGTGCGAAGAATATAAAGATAGGGGTATTGATTTAAAAACGAAATTGAATAGACAAATAGAAGTAATATCTGATAGACAGGAAATTAAGACAAGCGGTCCAAGTACAATTAATAGGGATAATGTTATTTCATTTAGAAACGAAACTAAGACTGTTAAATTACCTAAGCTAAACATACGCACCTTTCAAGGTGATTGTAGTAATTTTCTAGATTTTTGGAATTCGTTTGAAGTTGCAATTCATAACAATGATTCGTTAACTAAAGTTGAAAAGTTTACATATCTAAAAACATATCTTGAAGGAATTGCTTTAAATGCAGTTTCGGGATTTTCGCTTACAGATCAAAATTATGATGCATCGATAAAACTACTAAAAGAAAGGTTTAGTCGAACAGATATAATTATTTCATCGCATATGCATAAACTTTTATTAATTGATCCAGTTAAATCATGTTTCAATGCAACAGGTTTAAGAAAAATGTATGATTCAATAGAAACACAGATTAGATCGTTACAATCGTTGGGTGTGACTACTGGTACATATAGTAATTTATTGTGTCCCGTAATTTACAAAAGTTGCCCGAAGAATTAAATTTAAATTATAATCGTCAACGTAAATTAGACGAATTATTTGATATTAATGGTTTAGTAGAATTCTTAAGAAAGGAAGTCGAATGTAGAGAAGCATCGTTAATATTAGCTAATCCTAAAAGTTATAATACAAGAGAATATTCGTTTAAAAACAACACGGGTCAAGATATCAGTATAGATCTAACTATTCGAATACAATAAATAATGATTTTGCTAGCATTAAATGTAGTACCGCCGCTTTGGCCACACATGTAGATTCGTATCAACATAAACATGAATTCAATCGGAAATTCGTTCCGCGGCGAAACTTCTATACTTCTTCCTCTGATAGATTTGTAAATAATCACAATTGTATATTCTGCCCTCAAAATCATATGAGTCATGATTGTTCGCTTAGTACTTCTGAAAAGAAAAAATCATTAATGGCAAAAGGGAAGTGTTTAATTTGTTTTCAGAATCATATAAGAAAGTTTTGCAATAATAATTATCAAAAATGTAAAATTTGTGGTTCCTTTTCGCATAACTCTTTGATTTGCGAAAGTGAATTGAGGGAATAGGTGGGGTTTTCTGGACTAGACCCTCAGAAGGTCAGTCACCCTCAGGAGAAAGGGGAGATTCTAGGGGTGAGGCAACGACATCTCTTGTTTCTCTCTCTGCTAAGGAAAAGAAAATAAACAATGCAGGCGGGTCGGTTCTGCTACAAACATTTTCGGCTTTAGTTACCGCAAAACCGAAAGGGAATGTTCAGTTACGCTGTATGTTGGATGGCGGCGCAAATAAATCTTTTATATTGAGAGAAGTTGTTGAATTATTAGATTTAAAGGTTGTTGATAAGGAAGCTTTGGTTATTCACATTTTCGGAAGTGAAACCGCCGAAAAGCGTATTTATGATATAGTGGAAATAACGTTGCAAAATGTACAAACTAATAAAAATATTAAAATACAAGCGGTTGTAATTGATTCGATCACTTCAGCTAGAATTCAGATTCCATCGAAGTTTATAAGAAATATCGCGTTGGAAAGGGGAATTGAGTTAGCAGATAATAGTACCTCTGAGAGGATTCATGTTTTTATTGGTTCGGATTACATTTCAGAAATCTTAGGTGAAAGGAACATTAGAATTAGCAAAAGATTAATTGCAGTTGATAGTATTTTTGATATTTAATACAGGGAAAGGAAGGTGAAGTTAATTGTAAGGATATTTCTGCTAATCATTTAATTGTAGAGAATGAAGAGTTAGGCTTTGATAGAGTAAGGAATTTGCGGTCATTAGAAACAATTGGGATAAATCCGGATGATGAAGCACCTTTGTCAGATAAAGAACTTTTGAAATCGTTCGAACAAAATACGGTGTATACAAACAAAAGATATGAAACTCGATTGTTATGGAAGGAAGATAGTAGGGAATTAAAAGGTAATTATGAAATAGCAAAACGTCGTTTATTCGGTTTAAGTAAAACCTTTGAGAGAAATGAGGAAAAAATTTAAAGTACGATGAAATCATAAAGGAACACTTAAGAGATGGTATTATAGAACGAGTAAACATGAATTTAGACCAAAATATCAACACAGGGTATTTTCTTCCACATCACGCTATAGTGCGCGAACAAAAGGACAATACAAATGCTAGAATAGTTTTCGATGCATCATCAAAGGGAAAAGGCGCGTTATCATTAAACGATTGTTTAGAGAGCGGATCAAATTTAAATCCCGATTTACTTAAAATCTTTTACGGTTAGATTACACAAAGTTGCATTCTGTGCAGATATTCAGCGCGCTTTTTTAGAAACAGAAATCGTCGAAGAAGATAGGCAATTTTTAAAATTTTTATGGATAGAGAAAGGGGGGGGGGCCTAATCTCGATCTCAGCACTCCTAATGGAGAAACTTTTCGCTACACGAGAGTGACTTTTGGTGTCAAGTGCAGCCCATTCTTACTGGCCGCAGTCATAAGGCTGCACGTGGAAAAATATGTAAACAAGTACAAAAGAGCGTGTGAAATGCTCAACGAACTGTATGTTGACGATTTGATAAACAGTACTTCCGATATAACAGAAGATCTTCGTAGATGGGCTACTAATTCCTCTACTTTACACGAGGCTTGGAAACGAGTGAAATGTCTAATTTGCCGGAAATTCAAAGTAAGACATAAGAACCAAATAACTGCTCCATTGCCAGAAGATAGAATCAAGGCAAAATTTCCATTTGAGACTGTAGGGATGGATGTTGCAGGCCCTATTTATATCAAGAACGATGAAAAGGCGTACATAGCTTTATTTACTTGTGCAGTCACTCTTGCCATTCATCTGGAAGTAGTGTCCTCTTTGAGTACTGAACATTTCCTATTAGCTTTCCGCAGGTTCATTGCTAGAAGAGGAATTTGCCATACAGTGAACTCGGACAATACTATGACTTTCAAAAGTGCAGACAATGAACTCAAAAGACTCTACATGAACATTTGTGATCAGAAGTACAAAATTATTTTGGTAAAAAAGAGTATCTTCTTCAGTTAGGAAGTGCTAATTTAAACAAAATTGTAAATGTAAACACTGAATTTAATGTAAATGACATAGTATTTATAGGTGATGAGAAGGTTCCCTGACAATTGTGGAGACTTGGAAAGATTATTGAGATCCGCAAGGGACGAGATATATGGTAAAGTAAGGTCTGCCACCATTAAAACATCAACAGGTATTATAAAACGTCCTGTACAATTATTATATAATTTGAAATAGTGTCTATAGAGTAAATATCTTCTTAGATTTGTATTTCCTTATTATTATTTTCTAGTGAATTGTATTGTATAATTTGGTATTAATTATTTTGAATAATATGTGTGCTTTGGAATTCATTGTATAATTTGAATTTATTGGATTTGCAATTTGAATTTTTGTTTATGTATTGTATATTGAATTTGTATTGGAATATTGTGGATGAATTTCTTCATCGGGGCGGGAGGATGTCGCGGATTGCTTCTCAGTAATCCCTAAGGGAAATATGTGTGAACCTTCCCTAACCGGTGGGCGATTCATTCAGTCTGTAAACAACTTTGGCCGATAACGGACCCCCGAAATCGGTGGGTGTGCCTACCCACAAAATAGTAGTTTTTCATTTATATTTAAGTGTTTGTGTGTTGTGTGTGTCGTCATAATAAATATTTAAAACGAAAATAAGGACTGATAATTTGAAAACCTGAATACGCAGCCTAATTCACAACAGGTCCAGCTGTGTATGATTGCTTTAGGACACCTTTTTGAGCATGACAGACAGATGAACCTCAATTCAGGAAAGTACAGTTTTGTTCAATGAAATCCAAAACATATATGCCTTATGCTTTTCATTTGCTTTCTTTTTGTGTTTTTTTTTCGGTAAAAAAAATAGATGATGCTAAATAAAATACACGTTTTCATGTTCCTTGCACTGTTTTTGAGAAAATAACACTAACTCGAAATTTATCCTCCAGGTAGAGCTATATAAACAGTTTGTGTGTGTGTGTGTGTGTGTGTGTGTAGCGCATGACAGCTTTGCTATACCTAGACACAAATTTTTATGAAAATAGCACTTGTCGTTCATAAATTGTTGGAATGACAAAGGACATTAGCGGGGTAACTGTACATACTTATATGTGTGGTCACGCGCGTTTTCGTGCGTGCGTTTGCGTGTGTTTATGGTTAAGAGTACTTATAATAGTTCTCCATTTAAGTTTTATTTTTGAATGGAACTATAAATTTTAACACACAACAAAAAAACATCGATACGGAGAATCCCCAAAATTCAAGACTAAGCTTGACATTCATCTGACGATTTCACGGGGATCAACATCTTACTGGGGCATCTTTATCTGGTTACAGTGTTTTAACGGGTTGATGAAATATTGCTATTTTAGTTTCACATTTTATTGGCGCACATATATAAAAAAAAGTGAAAATGAATACAATATTATAGCATTATGCTTTTTCGAGCAGTTCCAAGCCAATATTTTCTTTTAAGTTCTGATGTATGTCATAAAGTAATCATTAATCGTATTTTATAAATCTACAAAAAATTATGTATACATTTAATGTTAAATTTCCCAATACATCGCTAAATACTTAGTTTCGTAAAAATTTATAAAATTTACGAGTATTACTAACGGTTTTAAAACTTGCATTTCCACTTCAAGAGTAAAATATTACCGTGTCTTATACAAAATATTATAAACAATCTCATAAGAGAGTTACACCTATTATTAAAAATAATAAAGATCTCATCAATTTCATAAAAAGTTAAAGCAAAACAATACTCCAGAAAAAATATGCGATTTTGAAGGTATACTTATGACGCAATAAAGGTTATCTTAGACAAATGCAGTAATTATGACCTAAATAATGTTTAAAAAATGAACAGATTAATTACTGTGGTGCCATGTCCTTTTTAAAATTACTTCGTAATATAGTAGCGGGAGGGATCACACAGTTATTTGCCAAAAAAAAGATATTTTATTCTAGATTAAATAAAAATAACAGAATGTTCATTATTAAATTGATAATGTTCATAACATTTTGCAGAAGAAAAGTTCTAGTCCAAAAATCGAATCATTCCAGCGGTTTCTCCACCACCTCCGGCACTTAGTCTTTCACAAGTCTTCAAAGTTAATCTCCCTTGGTCTTTGAAGTGCAGCTGCTCCAGCAAACTCAAAACTGAGGAGTGAAGTCATTAAAAAAATTGAGAGCCCCCCCCCCATCAACTCCCCAGCAGACATTTCAAACTTTCAGGGTGGGTCACTTTCTCGTCCCCAATCACCTTTCATTAGCGCGTGTAACAGATATGCACACAGCTCTCTTTACTTTAGTCCCACTTCATCGGTGCTTGGAGACAATAGGCCACCACGTCTGAACCTGATTCCGAAGCGGTTTCTTGTTCTCCATTTGGAAGGTTATAAATTGCCTCGCCCCATTGATACTGAGGGTGTGTCTTTGCCATGCCAGGCCGACATTACACTTCAATCAAGTCATCTGTGGTGGGGGGGGCCTAACACAATGGATGCTGCTCACCGTATCTTTCTTCTTATAGGACATTGAGACTAAAGATCGTCTGGATGTCGGGGAAAGAAAAGGTGTGATGACATCAAAGCCGTTTTCCGAACCGACTGATATGTGTTAGCCCTAGACATGAGGAAGTTTGGACTAAAGATAATATCTCAGTGTGTTTTCACCTATATTTTTAGCAAAATTACTTCCCCCCTCCTCCCTATAAGAGTTGTCTATGCATACCACTGCTAATATTTACATTTTTATGGAAAACAATTTTGCTAATGATTATTTTTATCCATATAGTAATATTTGTAATTTAATATCGCGATATAAATATTTAATTTTAATTTAATTATTATATGTAATGAATTCATAGTTAACATAATATTACACTCTAATTCCTTAAGCCCTATTAAATACATTTATAACCAGCAAGAAACAGAATGGATGGATACGATTTAGCATATTAAGAAACCTAATTTAAGTGACATTATTGTTAATAAAAAATACGCTTTTAACTTTATCTTTCTTAAAATTCCATTCTAGATTAGTTATACGTCTATAATATATATAAATATATACATATATATATATATATATTATTATATATATATACTGGTGCCCAAAAGTTAAGCATAATTGATAATTATGTGAATAAAGAAGGAACTGTAAATCAGAATGGCGGGAAACGTGATATGCGAGTGTAAAATGGTTATAAAATAAGGAAGCAAATCAAAAGAATGATAATAATTAATTTTATTATCCAAAGTAGCAGTTTGAAAGAAAACTGAGCAGAGCAAGGATTCAAACTTTAAAGAAAAAAATAAAGAAAACATTAAATGAAATACTGATGCTGCAGTTTAATAAGGCGTGTGGTCACCTCTGACAGCCAACACTCTGCACGGCTATTTACCATACTTGCTATGAGATGATGAATGAGTTGTGGGCTTAAACGGTTCCAAGCTTCTTGGAGAGCTCTCTTCAGTTCTGTAATGGAGCTTGGTGGGTGCGAAAGGCTGCAGTTTGTCTCCCGAGCATATTAAATACATGCTCGATAGGATTTAAATCAGGGGAGTTCGCAGGCAACGACATGCGTTAGATGTTTCCTTTTCTAGGAAGTCATCAATCAGCACCGCTCGGTGACCTGGCACATTACCATCCATGAATATGAAGTCAGGACCGACAGCACCTCGAAACAAGCGAACATAAGGCTCAAGAACTTCGTCTCTGTATCTTTGAGCAGTCACAGACCCCGTGTCAAAAAATGGAGGTTTGTGCGGCCGTCCATCATGATGCCTGCCCATACCATTACTCCCGTTGATGCAAAATTATGTCTTTCCGTTATGTTTCTTGGTTCAAAACGTGTTCCACGTTCTCTCCATATCGTTACCAGCCGAGAATCACTGCCCAGACTAAACCGGGGCTCGTCACTGAACATCACATTGGCCCACACTCCAATGTTTATGTTTCAAACTCCAGTTCAAACGAGCGCGTTTATGCGCAGACGTGAGGGAATGCAAACTGCTGGTCTTCTGGCATACAGGCCAGCATGATTGAGTCTCCTGTAAACTGTCTTACTCGAAATTCGTATTCATGTGGCGACTGTGAGCGCCAAACCCAGTGCTCTGTCAGTACTGCCCCTCTGACGTTGCGCACTTATTACCAGATATCGGTCTTGACGAGGGGTTGTGACTCTTGGTCGACCTGATACTGGTTGTCGGTAACATCTCCCGTTCTTTGAAACCTCTACCACAGTCTTGAGAGCACAGACTGGTCCACATTCAGAATTCGAGACACTTCAGTTTACGATCGTGAGGATTCCAGCATTCCACTGATTCTTCCTTTCTTAAACATGTCCAATTGGCGTCTTTGCGCCATCATTCCCCTTGTTTGATAGTTAACAACGTTCCTTCGTACATCAGTTGCACGAAACTTGTCTGAACTGCCTATGCTGTGTGAATCGGTTTATCCTCGTTCCGACATGCGCCGGTGTTTCGTGCAGGACGTAGTCGACTGAAAAGTTTTGCATAAACCAATGTTTCTTCTTCACCCAATTAATTTTCGCAAGAAATTTGGAACAATTTTTTGAATATTTACTCCATTGAGTATGAATGAATTTAATTTTTGAAATAATTTTTAGCATGATAATTTTAACCGTTTTAATTTGAATGATTTCTGTAAATCACAGATATATATTATACATGTGTATAAAAATAAAGTTCAAACTGAATAACTTTGAAAAAGACTAAATATTAGTTTGTGTTGTTACAGAATACTTATTTTCCCCTATATTTAAATGAATCCTGTTTAATCATAATGACATTATTACTCTGGTTTTGAAGAAATAAGGAAGTAAGAATTCACAAATTAGTTTTAAAAACTTCTACGAGTTCCATTGTGAGCTATTAAAACAATCGGAAAATTATATATATATTTCTGTATCCAGGTTTTTCAAAAAGTAAGATACACTTGTTCCTCAACAGATGGCAGTGAATGATTTCTGAAGCAAGAATTTTCATTCAAAGTTAAATTAGTGATGCATAATAACTGGAAAAATTAGTACATTATTTATAATTTACTCCAACGTTGAAATATGTGGATCAGTAGGAATTTTGTAGCCAATAAAGATACATTTGTACAAAATCTACCGTTAAATGTCGGTGGTGTACAGATCATATGTTATGTTTCAGCTACCCATAGCAAAATGCTGTTAGTGGATCGAAGAAGAATGCATACATTTGTTTATTTCGAATACCTAAAAATTGGAGCACTCCACAGCTCGTGCTGTCGATGTATTAGGTTTCCGGACGTTTGGCAAGCTGAAAGAATCTTTTTAAGGGATCTCTTTAGCCAACGATGACCAAGTTAAGGTATCCGACTACGTTCGGAGACCTATTTTTTTATTTTCTAAAATTCACTAAAATATTTACATTTTTAATTTCATTTTTTGCACTATGATAAAAAACACAGTTATAAATAATATACATACATTAAAATTTACAAAAATTTAAAATTTTAATGAAATTTTAAAGAAATTTTAATTAATTTTTTAAATTTTTTCAAAGGCTCTATTTTTAAAAATAATTTATATTTTACAAAAAAAATTGCTGCAGCACATTTTTCAAACACATTTCTAGAGGTTGTACTACAAGTTTTAAATTATTTTCTTTTAATCAAAAGTTATAGCTAATCGAAGCTACAACCTATGAATTTCATTCAAATTTTCGATACTTTTATAAGGAAATCCAACTATAAAATCATTAAAAATTGTTCAATTTCTTAGCTGGTAGTCCAACCTCTAGATAATACTATTAATAACATTTGTGTAAAATTTCATACAAGTATCTCTATTGGCTCTTTAGGTATCACATTTGAAATATCAAGAAATTTACAAAAAAACAGTTTTGAGAAAAATGCATTTAAACTTTATAAATGTAATTTCAAAACAAAATATCACAAGTATATTACTAAAACTCTAATGATTTATATTTAACACCTCCACTCCTTGCTATTTTATTAAATTTTAACTTTCTTTGGGCCCTATATTTTTTTTCTGGCTGATTTTTAAAAAGGCAAAGAATGTTGTTTCGAGTCACTGTGCGAATGATGGCAAGAAATCTGTCATCACGCAGTGTATAATAATTTGCATTTATGCCAAAAGCTTTCAAACAAACAAATAAAAGCTTTGTTAAAAATAATGACAGCAATATGGGTACCCAAAGAAAATGTTTTCAGCTCAATAAAAGTTTCTTTCAGAACACTTTGCCGAAAAAACGCGTTAAATGATTTGTTTACATTTGTGTCACACCGTGGAGGCAATTTATAATAACTGCTTATCAAACAACTTTGTATACACAGGTTTAACAATATTTTAAAAGTTTCCTGGAAAGGCTTACACCTTTATTTATATATATTTTTTCCGGTGGCTATTCTTCATTGATACTCACACCAGCTCTCAGCTCCATTTGGGCATGGTGCATACATGGGTATCTCTCTGATGGAGCCACCGAGAAAAAAATGCCGCACTTAGCAGAGCTTTGACGTGATTGGTGTTACTGCCACAATAGTTTTGAATTTTATTAATCATAACACTGGAAAGTTTTTCTTTCCCACCGAGGTTTTCTGGCTTTTTCTAAGTTTTCTTTGCCGAATACTCACTCTTTCTTAGAAGTATATTAGGCCACTCATTTTATGACACTGTTGACATCAAATAGATCTTTAACTAAAATGTATCCTTGGGAATCACCATCACACACCATAGAAATCAACATTGTTTTAAGATCTCGTGGTATAAAATCACACAAAGATTTTGTACGCACAAACAGATTCCATGATTGAAGTAAATACCAGATGAATGCAGGAACACGCATGTTCGACTAGACATTTAGAATTCTACAAAACTTAGACATAATTTCCTAATCTGAAGTTTCCCAGTGGCGATGGATAAAGTTTCTATAGAAACTTTTAGGGAAGAATGTCCATGTATCTGTCGTCAACGGATATTCCACATTCTCCAATTGACGTGTTGGAAATTTTTGTAATGCTTTTACAACCAACACAGCAGCATTCATGACATCTTTAGCCGTTGATGTAGCATCAGCCAAGATATTTCTTTCACAAAGTCTATATGCTCTTTTTGCCATACGGCATAACATATTCAGCTTAGCACGTAACTTTTTCGCAGACAAATGTCATCTTCCAATAACTCACATTCCACAAATAAGTTGCAAATTAATTGAAGTTTGGTTTTTTAAGCTTTTAGTAGCTGAAAAATTGACAATAAAAGTACATTTGGAGCATTTTAAAGTCACATTAGAAGTCAGTCCAAACAAGTAATCTTCATGCAGGTACAGATTCTTCTCAAAACAATTGAAGAAACACAAATTGAGAAAAACATACTTCCCAAAATATTTAAATAAAATATTCCATTAACCTCTTAATGTTCAATTAAAACATTCGTTGCACTGTGAAAAATTCTTCAGTGAATCCAGTTTTTGTTCATTACAAGTTTGAATATTTGCTACTTCCAATGTTTTTGTTACCAATCTACTGTTATCAGTCCACTGTTGCATTTTCAAGAAGTTATTTTTATAGTTTTATGAACCATTATAACTTGAATTTTAAAAGCAGAATGTCTAGAAACCATCAACGATCAAAAATTGTACAATTAAATCGAAAAAAGTTAAGTTTTAGAAGAAATTTAGGATCAAAATTCGTAAGGCACAAATCAAAACAAAAACATGTGAGTCAGAAGAAACAAATGTTGCCAATCGCAAGATTCGAATTAAAAGATCGAAATTGTTGCCCATCAATTAAATAATTAAAAAAAATGTCAGAAATAGTTTTTAAAAATTATAATGGGTTGAAAATGCAAAAATTATCGGTAAAAAGCATGTTAAACAGACAACTTCCGGTTTCGATTTCACCACTTCCGGTTTCGAATGACAGCTGTAAAAATATTTTAAACATCTGTAACTTTTTTTCTAATTATCGCACAGACAAAACAAAGACAGATTTAGAAAGCTAATTGCTTGAACTTTAAAATAGTAAAATAAAAGGAAAATGCGATTTTTGACCGAAAATGGCATTTTCAACGTAG
>BMAO01007004.1:0-19218 GCA_019973975.1 Trichonephila clavata | reverse complement strand
CCTGTACATTAAGTTTGACAGGGAAATTCTGTTCAAGTCAAGAAAGCCTATTTCTAAAAAAAAAAAATGATTTTTTTTTGTTTCTTGCGTAAGATTCAATACCACATTGTGGAACTAAAGAAAAAAATAGGTATTTCAAGTTCCCGCGCTCTTCGATTTTTTCAAGAAATAAAAAAACGAGAGGAAATGTACATGGAATAATAATTAATAATAACATATAATGATTAATATATATTGATATTAATTGCTTTCTTAAATGTATGTTGTTCCTAACCATAGTGTTGATATTATTTTGCTCATTTCCTTTCATTTTTTTTATTTTCTTGAAAAAGTCAAAGGGACAGGAAACTAGAAACAGCTACATTATACTTTAGTGACACAATTTGGTGTTTAAAGGATGAAGAAAGCAAAAGTAAAAGCATAAAAGTATACAGTGTCGGATGGACGAAAAAATACTTTATTCACAGAATGGTATTAGTAAAAAATGTTATTTGGTCAAGGGAGAGACCAAACAAACCAAAATCTCTTAGAAGGGATATGATCTCTCCCAACTGTAATGATTGCGTGGCTCTGTCTGCTCATACTCAACACTTGAATATCCAATATCCCTTCCCCTGAATATCCCTTCTTGATGTAAGGATCCCAATGAGTATCTGTATCAGTCAACTGGTGTTGTCCAAGAAATGCAATAATTTTTTCTTTGATTGTCTTTTCTTGCTTCAGAAAAATAAAGTTTTAAATTGGATTTTCGGTGGAGTCTTAAACTAGGAAATAAATTTTTGTTTACGGGCTGTTTATAAATTTTTGGTTAGTTTAATATATTTTGCGTGTGTGTTAAATTCATTCTTGCTTTAATGCTTTGCTCTGTTTAACTTTATGCTGAAAAATCTGTCATCGTAACAAATGCTATTTCGATATTTTGCAAAAAACATATTTTGAATAAGTAAAAATATTTTCAATCATATTTAATTAAAGTAGTGTTTTATATATTACATAAGTAGTAAAATAATATATTAAAAATTTAGAGCTTTGCAAGCATTATTTAGTTTTTGTTTTATGCCTTTACTAACTTTAAATACATTTTTCTCAGACTTATATTTTTGAAGATGTTAGTGTTTTCTAATCCCTAAGGCTTTTTTTCTGTTCAAGATAGAGTCTTGAAATTTTTTATAGATACTTAGATATATGTGTTACATAAAAGTTAGTATGGATTTAGGTCTGAGATCTTAAGTTATTTTTTTAAAAAATGTTAAAGTTAATATTTAAAAAAATTTTGTGTTTTTTCCAGGTTTAGCTAGAAAAAAATTATTAAAAATCAACAAGGAACTAGATTTTGAAATCCATTCTAACTTTTGCTTGCAATAATGTAAGAAATATAAATCATGTAAAATAATTTTAAAATTTCAAAAATTGTGTATTTTATAAAATTTAAAAAAAACTTCAAATTTTTAAATTTCTTTAAATTTTAAAATAATGGCTTGTTAAAATGACTTTTTATTTTCAGAATCAGTTTAATATAGTCTGAAAACAATACATAAATTACTTTTAATATTACTGTCCCCAAAAATTTTTTGAAAAAGGGTACCGTGTAGCCTTAAAACAGTTTTTCTTTGTTGCTGTAAAAACCACTTGGTATATTCTATGATCGCAGGAATCTAGTTTCAAAAAGCTTTTGAATTAAATAATTGAAAAGAGAGAGATATGTATTGGATAAAATTTTCATAAAAAAGTAGATACATGAAGTTATTTATTTGTACCCAACATCAGTTAAAAGTGAGATATCATGATATTTAAGTGTCCCCGAGTCTCAATTTCTCTCTTCAATTTTTCTTCTTTTCTTTTACTTTTCTTTTCTTAACATGCAATGTTTGACTTAGAAGTAATATCCGAAGTAAAGTTTTTTTTAAAAAAAAAAATTGATTTATTAAAGAATTTCCCACATAATTAAAATTTAAAATGTATGCAATAGGGAGGGATTGTAATGTATGTTTCAATATGTTTAAATCAATAATTTGTGGGTGTTACTTATTACAAGAGAATAAATGCAGAAGAAAAATAATACTTTAACATATTAAACAAATTTTTTTAATCCATAAAAATCAGATTAAATTATTATCATATACTTTTAAGTTAACCAATCACACACATCACTCAGTTATTTCAGAAAATCAAATTAAAATAAAATTTAGATTATACAATTTCTCTTATAATTGTCGAAAAAGTATACTACTCATTTATACATCATACATTTGAGTTTTGTGCTTTGCTATACACATGGAGAAAAAATTGTTAACATCAACTGGTGCTTTATAAAAAAGTTATTTGAAATAATGTCTTTGTAAGTTTGTTGAGTTATTTGTTAATGCCTTTTTTAGCATTTCCCATTATTCCAAAAATCGAATGAATTTATAATATATGGAGAATGTTTATTTTTATTAATATGCATCTAAGAATGTATTTTGTGTGCAGATAATGCACTGTATTAATGTTAGTTTAGTACTGTTAAGCTTCTAATATTAAGTAAGGAGTCTTTTAAGAAAAATTCAATGGGAACGAAATGTTACAAAAGGGGTTTTATAAAATAATAAATATTGGAATGAGTATTTAAAATCTTTCAGTTAATTTGAAATAAATTGAATATTTTACTTTGTATTTGTGGCATCAAGAGAATTAAACATTTTTCAGTTGAAAGGTATACTAAAATTTAGTTCATTATCTTCATGTATCATTACTTGTCAGTATTTAGGTGTTTTTAATATCCTTAAAAATACAATGCATCAATTTAGAAACTGTGTGAAATAATTCTAAAATCCTTCTTTTAAAATGGACTTCACCGAAAGTATATGCGGATTCTAAAATTCTTGTAGTAAATTACATATTTTTAAGGTGACAATTGTCGTATTATTTTTAATTGATACCATTGTTGTTAGGAAATGGGAAACCACATTAATTTAGCGAAATTGTAAAATACCCTTTTTTCATACGACATATTTTTTAGTTATTTATATCATGAGTTAGCTTCTTGTTTGATATTATGAAAGAAAAAACAAAATAAAAAAAGAAATTCCTTAGCAGGTTTCTGTTATTTAAATTTTATGAATGTAAGGTTATTGGGAAAAACTTATAATAATAAAAGAGTTTTAAAAAAACCAGTTAAATTTCAGGTGAAGTTAACAGTAATTTTATGCTAAATTTCAAAAGTTACTGTTCATTGAGTGCATTTCTTTTCTTGGCATTTAATTTACGGAAAGGGAACAAGTTTTCTGTCAGGTCTTTCCGTCACGGCATGGAAAGGTGTTTAGCAGTATTGGTTGTATGGCATCCGATACAAAGAAACAAAACACAAAAAGAATATAATACTAAATTATTCATTTCTGTGATGCACATTAAGAAAAAGGTAAGGACAATTCAAGATATACATTGAAAAGCTTTGGACATTGGCCGATTCAAATGCTCGAAACAACCCATAGAGCATAAGAATTTCGATATTTATCGATTATTTCAGGTTACTTTTTTACCTAGCAATAAAAACAATCATAATAAGGTAGATTTTCATTTTGTTTCTTCTGATGTTACTCCTCCCACCACCTTTATCTTCTTAATAACATTATACAAATTATTTGACATTCTGAGGTAAAGTCTAAATTGACGGCGTTGTATTTAATGCCTTAAAAATACATTCTAAATTCTCAGTTTGTTTTTTATGCATTTGAAGCACTTTTTACGTACATCAGTTTCTCTAGAAATGTTATAAACACATTTCCTGCTTTAATTTCAGTTTTATTTTTATCCGCTTAGGAAAAGTAACTGAAAAAACCGAAAAATATCAGATTTTTAATTTGAAGTCACATAAAGTCTGTGAAGAATATTTAGATGGTTTTTTTGTGCAAGGGAAGAAAAAAAAGGAAAATTTGTATCACAATTATTGCAACAGTGCCCTTAAACAATACACATATAGAAAAAAATATTAAATTTAATAAAAGTTGGTATATATATATGAGTTTTTAATTATAAAGAAGCAGCTATAAAAATGTCACTTATTGAAACTGTACAAATTCGTCTACAATGTTATTGCTTTTGATTTCAAAATACATACATACTGAATATTCAAGGGTTAATGCTCACAAACTAATCATAATAAATTAATGTATGGGAATATTAGAAAAAAAGTTGTGAATTTTGAATTTCCAATTTTGCGTTTAAATTTTAGTTTTTGATATTGCTTTATTTTATTTTGTTATAACTCGTATTAAATTTGGTACTTGTTATTAGGTGTGTAGAGGAGAGTATATAATCCTCTAAAACTAATTGATTATTACCTGAATATATAAATGGTGCTTGTTTTGCTTTAAGCGAATTCTAGAATACAAATATTATTATAGAGGATTTAAATTTTTGTATAGAAAATTATAATCCAGTAAAAAAAGCTAAAATTTAGAGAATTATAATTAATAATTCAAGTTTTGTATTCTAATAAACATAATTTTACAGATATTTAAAAATTACGGAATATACAATGCTAAATTGACTTATTAGATTTAATAGTAATTTTAATGACTTCTATATATATATATATAAACAAGAGCATATAACTTATCAATTAATTGCAAAGCTTAAAGTAATTCGATTGAACATTCTTATACTGATATTAAGAGAAATGAGCCTTTCTTCTAAGAGTAATCTATTTATGATTTTTTAAAGCAAAATTGATTGATACATATCGATTATCATTGATGTCTTTTTAATACGAATGCCATTGCTTCATTACAACTATAAACATAAGGATGGAATAAGAGTAAGAAATTGAATAATCTTCCTTATTAAAATTAAACATGAAACAGTCACTTAAATTTAGCTGTAGGTTCTTTTTTTGTTTCAAAATAGATTTTGTTACTTTACCAGGAAAATAAAATTCTGGCATTTTGTAGTGACCAAATCTTTATTTGGAATAAAGATCACATAAGCAACATATCAGTTAAAAACTAACACTATATACATTAACATTTTGTTTCACAACTATTTTTTTCTCAGTCCAATGTTCGTTGTAACATTTTTTCCACCTCTTCCCTTTCTCCTAAAGTTATCTTTTTTAAAAATATTCGAATGGCAGCACCACCTATACAGTTTTAGGACTAAGGAGTATTTTTTAATTTACTCACACATGAAAAATTAAAAAGGAATTTGGAGTGCACAAGCTTAAAAATAACGAAGTTTCAATCGATGAATTTGCACGACTAATTAATTCGCGGGAATTATTCTCTTTAAAAAGAATATTCTAAAGCTATCAAAAAGATTCAAAATGGTATTTGATATACCACGTTGAATAAAAATTTTGTTCATTTGTCAGACAAACCGCAATGATTACAATATATTCTGCTATCATTAAAGCTGATTTTATACTTCAGAGAGAGTAGAGTAATAAACTTCACAACTATTACTTAATAAACTGATGAATAAATGTAAGTAAAAGTGGTGTAATTTTGTTGATTAATAGATTAATTAAGTTGAATTATAATAGACGTAGTTTTTTGACATAAAATTTTAATATGATGCAAATGTAAATTTTTTTTCCATTCAATTCTTTTTAATAGCATAAGTTTTTTCTTTAAAATGATCAAGATGTTTTTTGAAATTCATGGTAATTATTAAATGTTAAATCTGAATCAGATTAATAATATATTATTACTTATCATGGGAGCGATATTTTTAGCTGTTACAATTCAATTAATTTTTAAAACATATCCAAGTGCGATTTTATAGCGTCCTAGTATCTGTTTATAATCTGAATACTTTTATAACTTGTTAATTATTAACACTTAATATTCACATTTATAGACTTTTCAATCCAGAATTTAATCTTTCAGAATTACTTTTTTTATTAAAATAATATTTATTGGATATGGAGAAATTTTTATTGTTAGCAAATTATGTGTTAATTTTCGTAGTGAAACATGCTTCAGAACACCTTTGTACATCAAACTTTGATATTATAATATTTTTATAGTGCTAGTAAATGATGGATAAATGTAAACGTGATTACAACAAAATACCAAAGGAATTCTCAATGAAAAACAAAAGATTTTTTTTAACAGAAATCAACAAAGTTAGAAAAAAAGATGTTTCATATTTCAATGTCTGCAGAAAAAGTATTCTTGCATGTATGTACAACAAATATTCATCTCGTATAATTTTTCTGAGTTTTCTCTTGTTTCCTTTTGTAGGGTGCATTCATGGCTTCTTTTCTGATCCTGCTTTGATCCCACTTTGAAGGATCATCAGTCATTCATATGAACAAAAGCGGTTACAGCTGTCAAGTTTGTTGACACATCCAAGCTCATTTGAAGGTAATTTTTAATCAAGGTCATCAGCTTACAGAGTAGGGTACCAAATGTTCCAAGACTCGCTTTTGCCCTTGTAAGATGCTTCTCACAATGTTCAGGTGATCTCTTATATAAGGCACCCCGGGATGTATTGTCAGGGTGTGGACGAAACATCGTTCTGCCGTTTCGAAGTCTTGTCGTTCAAAATGGAGCACGCATAGATTGTGTAGAGCTTTCTGATTGGCTGGATCTAACTTCAGAACCTTTTTGTAACACTAATAAAAAAAAGTTTTTACCATTAATAATGCAGTATTATAATGTAAAGCAAATCTTAATCTTTGTAATTAGAGATTGCAATACCGGTATACCGAATACCGGTATTTTGAGCCATTTGTACAATATTGTAATACCGGTATTTACAAGTTTAATACCGTTTTTTCGGTATTTACTAGAAATTTTTAAAATTGTATCCACTGTATATTCAGGGATAGCCAACATAACAAATTAGTATAAGTTTTTGTTTTTATGTCTCCCTAACGGGCGAAATTAATTAGACTGGGAATATAAAGTTGCATCGTACAATCAAGAGAAGTGATAAAATATACGAATCATCCAAGGAGGTGGACTAAAACTATCCTATTAGAGCTCAGAGCGATACTGCACATGCGCAGGATTCGTAGTCTGATATTCTTATCTATGAAAGCAAGGATGTTGTAGTTTTGAAGAAAGTGCATAATATTTAGATATTTTTTTAAATTGGTAAGTTTGTTATACACATTGTATTTGCATATCAAAACCCTCTTGCTTAAAGTAATTGCATCTGTTTTTACAAAAACACTTGTTTTTAGTACTTGTTTAGTTTTGTTCTAGTGAATGGAAAATAATAAACTTGGTATTTTTATAAAGCTAATAAGGTGGCCTTTAAAATAAAATCATAAAAAATTGTAATTGTTTGGAAAAATTCACAATTTTAGGGTAGTCGGATACCTTAAGGCACGATTCTGCCTGCCATTTATTTTTTTCAAATGAACAGCTTTCAAATTAGACATTAAAGGCAGGTTGTATATTAACTTTTAGAGGCTTGTGTATATTTAAACTGTATTAGAGAGTTTAAAGTAAATATTTGTAATTTGTAAAATTGTTATTAAGTCAGTTTCCAAGTAAACAGAAAAATATAGCTTCAGATTTACATTTTATTCAAAAATTAATCTAGCCAAACTTCATTTTAATTATAACTAGCATCTGTATTAATGGAATAGAACATACATGCAATTATTACGGATACAATTTAATATTTTATATAGTTTATATATTTATTCCAAATCTTGCAAATAAAATCAAGAGGAGAGCTTTAAATATTTGGATATATAATCAAAAACAAATTATGATTGGCTCTTAAATATGGAAAGACATTAGATATTATGATATATAAGAGATTTCTTGATAATAAACTTTAGGAAAAAAGCAAATACACTAAAATTGAACGATTTTTTTTATAAAAGTGATGTATGAAAATACGAATATCTAGTTTATTTACCTTTTCTGCCCCATCAAGATTTTTTAAGTAATTGACATTTATATCAGCTAATAATAGTAGTCCACTGATGTGATCCGGATAATGCTGTAGAGAAAATTATAATTTGTAGAAATTCAATATATATATATATATATATATATAGTACACATACATAAAAAAATAAAAAAATATGCAGTCTAATATTTTGTGAACCCCTCCATTTATATGCAGTTCTTAGACATTTTGTTTAGTTAAGCAGAAATTTAACAGCATTAATGAAAACAATTATTAAGTTAAGAGTTACCTCTCATACACTCTCTTTATAATATTGGGAGAAATATACTTCACACCAACTTCCTTAAATTAAAATATCGACGGAAAGCTTTTTCCCACCTATGATTTAGGCTGCAAGCATTTCGGCTAACAAGACAACTGACCTGCAGATTTTTAAGTTATAAACGCAAAGGATGATTTGGGACATTCCTGAGCAGCAAGAAAAGTAACTGTTACAGATGGCGTATGATTAACTAAAAATGGTGACCATATGCCAACTTTGCAAAAAACATGTAAACATTGTCGCTGGGGCTCTACGTAACCACATGAGAAGAGATCAAGATACGTTTGTACAGCTTGTAATGTACTACTGTGTGTTTGTTCCTGTTTCCTGAAATTTCACGGAAAAAAATGCACAAATCCTTAAATTTTTGAATAAAAATTATATTTAATTTATGACTTTTTTGTAGATTTTAATATTTACAAATTATATTTTATAAATATCATGTAATGTTGTATGAAAAGAAATGCAAAACATAAAATGTCCTACCTTCGAATTGCTTCAAATGGACTGTGGAAAACATACTTCCCAATAAAAAAAATGTTCTTAAAAATCAAATTAATTTTACATAATAAATTTAATGAATATTTCTTTTTATAAATCAATCTCAATCCCCAAAGTATTTTAACAAAAAATTACTTAAAAATTGGCCCTATAAAGGGTTTAGTTCAATTTTTAAAATTGCCTTCACATAATATAACTTTTAACTGCTCTTAAATATCTTTACTGTGATTACTATTATTTAATATATTATTACAAATAATTAAGAGAATATTTTAAACTATTCTAGTATCAATATATTTATGAAATATCAATTAATATAATTATATTAATTTTAAATGTAGTAAAAAACTTCATTTAAAAACTACACGCCTTTTACATAATGTATTAATTAAATAAACACATTGAAACAACATGTTAAACGAGAAACAGCCTCAAAGAACAACATAAAATTTCTGTAATCTAAGTTAAATTTATTATTGATGTTCTCACGCAAGAACAATGATATTCTTTTATTTAGAACCCCTTACAAGTAAGTTAAATAGCTGTGCCTGCTTTATATCTTAGGCTATTCACCATCTATAGTTGCTACACTGTGAATAAATTATAAGCGAATGATGAAACATAGAATCCTCTGTGCCATTGAACGCGGGTCAATGTTATGTATAATAAAAACAAGGTAGCCCATTACCTGCAGAAGGTGATCGAGAGAAAAAACAGCCTCTGCTTGTCGGTGTTGTTCGGATAGCAATAAAGCGAGGTTGAATAAGGCCTCCCGGGAGTTTGGATCCTTCTATATAATGGGAAAAAAGAATGCAACACAAAGTATCTTGTAATGTATATGACTCTAGATGAGGGAAAATATGTTTAACAATGTTTTGAATAAATGATTTTGAAAGTTAAAGGGTGCATGTAGCTCATGCTTGTCTGTTTATTAGGCTACAAGATACATTCTATTTTACAGCCATCTAATCTTTTTGAGACTTTGATAGTCCCCTCGTAAAAAGTTAAGTGTTGAAATTTCCGTTTACCAACAATGAGCAAGTTTGGCCTTAAGTAGTTTTTGTGGGAAATTATAACTCTTGAATAAAGGAAAAAATCTGAGTAAAAAAAGATGTAATTTAAATTTTCAACAATGTTGTAAGATATAATGAAGATGTTAAAAGTTTTAGAGCGATAACTCCGCTTATGTTTGCTGTAAAAATAAACAACTTTATGTAACTTTGCCTGAAAGTTTCATAACGAAGTATAATTTATCAAATTAATATCAAGTTGTTGATTGACTAATAAATCGTTGGACTTTTGACCGTTTGGGAAATTTCCTCAATGAAAATTAAGTACATGGTATAAAAACATTTTATTGTTATTTTAATCTGAATAATTTATATAAAATACATATTCATATAAGAAAACATAGAATTTTAGTTGATACATTATATAAGGGAGGCAAAAACTGATTTTGATTTGATTTTAAATATCACACATTTCCAAGACTTTAATGCCATAACATAAAAAGATTTAATTATTTCACGCCTTCTTTCGATGGAGCTAATTTAGAACTCGAAATTCTTTACTTATAAATTACATATTTGTATATAAACATACAGATAGAAAATTATTTTTTTAAATTAAGATTATCATTTGCTGTAAGTTCATTACCCATATTTATCCCAAGTTTGGTTTCAAGAATTGACAAAATTTTCAGCCGTATTCTAAGAATTTTTGGTAGGGGAAAATCATGGATCTTTTCTTGGGGGTAAGAAAACTACCTAGAACATGTTACAAACTTTCTTGGTTATGATACCTACAGTTTATAAAGATTCACCATTTTGTGAAACCACATTCAATAAGCATCGAAATTATATAAGAGTAGAAAACACGTCATGAATATTTCAGAGGGATATTATGGTATAGAGAGATAAATTAGTTTTTTAAACTCTGTGTTAAAAAGTTGAGTGATTTAAAAATAATTTAATTCTGATTAATTTCTTTATCATTTATTATCTTGACTTCAGAGTTATCACTGGAAAAGTACACAAAATTCATCTCTAAAAATATATTATTCATTGCAGGCCTTTTTGATGACTATGTCTTGCGATATTTGAATACAAACGTACTATATTAAGAGTTGAAAGAATCAAGCCAAATGCCCGGAATATGATGGTTTGACTTTGGCACATCATTTTACTCGCTCTAAAATTTAATATACTTCATTCGCAGTATTATAGTTTATTATATGCAAGCTTACAATAAATAATATTAAACTTATATTTTGAAAAAAAAAAAAACAGGAATATAAATTATAAAACTCCTAAAGGGCATTAACATATATTCATTTAAAACATTGAATTTCCATTGAAGTAACCATCACACATTTCGGTAAGTTACGATGTGTGTAATTATTTTTTCCTTTTAACCTGTTAATAATAAGGTAACATGTTTTGTCTTTGTGTGTTAATTAGAAACATTTAATTATCCGAATACTTTGATACGTTTGCTTAAATTTTGGAGATCAGCATTTTTGTGCTCACCTAGATTTAAAGGCGTATCGATAGGTGATCGTCTACCATTTGACTAATTTTTATATGAGTGTGCATATATATTGAAGATAATAAGATATAATAAAGAACTTAAAAATTATTTTTTCAACGGAGAGTTAGAAGATGATAAGGAATAGCATACAACAAGGACAAGATAAGAATAACAACTAAAAGAAAAAAAATATACGTAATGAATGTTTATGCATAAAAAACTAACTGATTTTAAATTAATATACATAAAAAAATAGATTTTTCCCCCAAGAAAATATTTTATTCCGTATAATACCGATGCTACTTTTTATTTTCAAATGCATTTGTTGGATTCTGTAAGTCGATCATAGCTTCATCATTGATAAGTTTTGAAAAAGACACTAAAACGCAATTTCTTGTGTGAAGTTCTTTTGATTATCCTATATTAACCACTTTTATTATGAAATTCAAATGAGCTAATAATTTTCTTAAAGATTTGATTGAAAATATTTCCGTTCTAGAAATGCATTTTACTTAAAAAAAATAAAATTCAAATATAGACTATATAAATAACTTCATACAAACAAGAGCGTTTCAACATATAAAGAATTTTAAATTATTGATTTATAGGAATAATAGAATGCTTTAATGATGTAAAAGAAGAATATTACATTAATTTATTTGGTATAATTTTTTGGAAGGAGTTTTTCAGCAACTTCACGAAATTAAAATCTGAAAAAATACTTACCTGGAGTGCTTTGCGAAACCATTTCTCAGCACTTGGAAAATTTTTATTGTCAACAGCTACTAAGCCAAGATTTATGTAAACTCTTTGCGTTTCTTTACCTCTATCTATAATTTTTTCCAATCTGAAAAATATTGAATATCGATGTTTGTGGAGAAAGAAACAAGAGAAAAGAATCAAATTCAGGAGTTTTGACCCATAATTAATAATAAATGTACACACACTTTAAGAACAACAAATCTAGTAGTTGTTATTCACACACCTTTATTTGTAATAAAATTTAAAATTTAATAACAAAAGTATTCAAGAACAAGAAACCGCCCTCCCCGAATTCATTTAGATTTAGATATAGGCTCACGGCTATGAACATACTAGCATTTCATTTCATAACATCTAACCAAGCTAAAATTGCCATTAATTTTGGAATACTCGTCACTAGAAAGAGGTTTAAAATTATGAGGTTCCTGCCTAATAGCCGTAGTGTAGCTTCAGAGACGGACGTTAATAAAAATATTTAAATCAAATCACCATAGTAAGAATTTTAAGAACAATTTTCACTTGATTCGTAGTAGTTTTTATTACCACATAATGAATCGTTTGAGGAATCAGGATTTTAGTTGAGCCACGGATTCAAGTCCAGATTCTATTAAGTGTCACTTAATAGAATCTGCTTATCTTAATATAAGGGCATCTTCGTGCTTTGAGTGAAGCTGGGCAACTAAGTTCCACTTATCGAAATGTGGTAATTGGAGAGTGAAATATCGTTGTACAAGGGGTGATCAAATGAAAAGGTACGAAACGACACGGTGGGTACAAATATAGACTTTATTCAAAATATACACTATAGCCCTGAGCACAACGATCCCACTGATGAACAAGCCGCAGGATTCCTTGTTCCCAGAATTCCTGTGGCTGTGACGAGACCCAGTCCTTCACAGTGTCCTTGAGTACGTCGTCCGAGTTGAAGCGCTTTCCTTTCAGGTGTTTCTTCAGTGAACCAAACACATGGAAATTGCAGGGTGACATGTCTGGACTGTAGGACGGATGGTCCAACGTCTCCCATTGGAACTTGTCCAGTTCCATTTGTGTGACTCTGGAGACGTGTGGACGCGCGTTATCATGTAGCGAGCCACACCCTCCGTGAGCAGCCCCGGTCATTTGTTCTTGATGGACCTGCGTAGGCGTCGGAGTGTCTCACAGTACACATCGGAGTTAATGCTTTTCTGTGCTCGAGTCATTCTGTGCTCGCATCACTTGGACGCCGCTTTTTATAAGAGCCTTTGCTCTCTCCTGCACATGCGGGCACCCGCGCATAATCCGATCCCAGTCAGAGTCTCCAATGGCATCCCGAGATGTCTCGCTACATTCTCCCTTGGCGGAATATGCAAATATTTAACTGTTTCATTTTTATGTAGTTTCGTACCTTTTCATTTGATCACCCCTTGTATGATGAAAAAGTTCAAAGTATGAAACTAATTCGTCAATAGTCATAATATACCTATAGAGTTGAAATTAATTTAAAGCAATCCAATCAGGTATTACTTTGTGATCCTCTTTTAAGGGGCGCAGTCTATGATTAAATTGGCAAAAATCAGTAAAAGAAATTAATAAATTTTCTTACCTAATTTATTTTTTTTATATATTTTCCATTTACCTCACAAAATTTGGAAGCTTTAAGTTAAAAAAAAATTCAAGAATTATTATAACTTTAATGTTTATTTTTATTCACACATATCCCTATATTAAATAAAAACTTTAAACAGATTTAGCTCAAGAAAAAAAAATCACTAGTTATTTTAAGTTCAAATTCTATAGTGCCAAATGCTTTGATACTTCCCCCAACTATTGATATTAATATAAAAAAAGTTGCTATGCATTTTTAAATTCAAAGCAATATTCCTTTATTTTAAAAAAAATTAATTGAACGTAGAATTTATAATTTTTGTTAAGGTTTTCAATACGTTATAGACACAGATTTAAGAGATGCTTTTCCTCAAGAGTAGACAACGGTTTTCAAATCTCTTCAACAGTTATTTTTAAAAATTGTAATTAAATTACAAAGAGTATATTAGAAATATTTTGCTTTGGGAGTTGAGTAAAGGCAACATAGCAATAGAAAATTTGAGAGGCACATTAATGCAGTAAATGGGAGTCAGACAAGTAGAGTAAGTTAATATCGACGGCGATTTCAGGAATTCTAAACCGGAAATTAACGCTTAGAAGGCTGTCTCATCCTATAAGATCTACAGAGATCGATGAAGGCGTTTCGCAAACAGTAATGAAACAAACTCTCCTCATAGATATTGAGGAACTAGCCGAAAAATTCGGAGTATTTTACCCAGTCATTATTAATATCTGAGTGTCGTTGGAGAAGTCAACAAACTGAGCCAACAGATTCCTCACATCAACAAAATAATTATGAGTGACACCCATTATGAAATAAAGTTCAGAGGTGGTTATTTACTCATTTCATAAGAAAAGTGCTGAAACCTGCCTGACGGTGTCGTATCGAGGCCCACGAAATTCATCGCGGGAAAGGGCTACATGTGCGCCTGTCGATAGCCGTAGTTTTGAGCACCACACAGGTGACAGTACGATTTGGCTTGGTTCCAATTAAACTTTGGGGAAAAAACACCCTGTGGGTGGTCAGGGCCTCCCACTTCTCTTCCCATTCCCCCAACCTCTCGAAAGGACTTGCGGCTCAACGGCTATTTAGAGCAGGGGTGGCCGGTTGTATTTTGTGTTTCCTACCCCAATTGATCACATGTCTATCATATCATATTTACATTCTGTACCCAATTTTGTACTTTTTTGTCTTATTTGTTACATTATTTTAAAATGTTCTCTATTTAGATTTGCATAAGAAAGGTGCTATGTGTATGAGAATTCTATAATAAGTAAAATTTTTTCACTTTTTCATATTCCTTTGTTTGTTGAAAAAATTTAAAGTGGCACGTATAATTTTTTTATCAGTTAGTGTCACTCTTCTCTAAAAGGTTGACCACCCCTGATTTAGAGTATCCCCAAGCCGCACAAAGGCACTATATATTTACAAACATCATGCCTTCTCCAGGATTCGAACCAAGGCCCAACGGCACAGCAGTCAGCGTCACTAGCTACTGTAAGGGGCGGGCGGCATTCATAAGCAAATAAAAGTGGTTATTACTCTAAAAACAATGAAAACAAATGATTATTACTTGCATAACTCTAACATTTAAAAGATATAAATGTGTGTGTGTGTGTGAGAGAGAGAGAGAGAGAGAGAGAGAGAGAGAGAATTTCTTTCTACATTAGAACTGCATGTTTTATTTTAGACCAAATGTATATGCGCCCTTCTACTTAAATTCCTTCTTTATGTTTAGATGTCTCCTGAAGTTATTAGCCCACTGAAGTTGGGCAAAAGTAATACAGTCGAATATTTTTAACTCAATATTGAAAACATTTACTAGAATTAGTAATGTTTCATTGTTTCATGTATAAATTTTGACTATTTTTGTTTTTATCTTAAAATGATATGTACTATCTTCAAACTTTTTTTATTTTTGATATTTGATATTTGAATTTAATTTTATTTTATAAAAGTTAATATGTAATAATAATTCCATACAAAATTTTTTTAAATTTGTTACAAAATGTTTGTAAAATCTAAATTTTTTGAACTTTTAAAAATATTTTTTTAAATCCTAAAACTTTTTTAAATATGTCTCTTTTCTTTCAAAGATTTTTTTCCAAGTACCTTATAATATACTACATATAACTGTGTATGGGTTTTTTCTGCTGCTGCTCTTTATTTTTTACTAATTTTTTTAATACTTAAACCTCCAAAAAAAAAACAAAAAAAACATTAATTTGATTTTGAAATTTTTTAGAAAAAGTACTAAACATGTTTAGAACTAATTCCAAGCACAGTTTTATAAGTCATACATTTCAGAACGTGTATAAAAAATTTCAAATCCATACTTCAATTAGCAAAAAAGTCTTAGGGTTTTGAATAACAGTATATGCACAAAAATTCAACATGGAGAAATATGAGTTTGAAGTTTTCATTTCAAGAATAGCATGATGTAATATTCATCGAATAGTCTGAAACTTTTATGAAATGTTAATTAGCTTATTTAAAATTGCTATCATAAAAAATGCACAAATGTAGAACAAGTAAACAGTATACTGCAATAATGAATATATAGAAGAAAACGAATGAAAGATCAATATTTCATAAAACTTTATCTTAATAATTATAAAAAAAAATAAATACACACACACTTCAGAGCTAATTCCATGTTTAGAGCTAATGCACAACGTGTACAAAATATGTTTATGCCTTTATTTTTGATTTCCATGATTTTAAAAGCCTTCGCATGTTAAATATTGTACACGAAAAAAAAAAGCAAAATCAAATAACAATTTTTAAGTAAAATATATCAAAATCTAAGAACTGTATACGTGAATTTGCTTAAATAAATATCTTAAAATATTTTAATAATAAAAGTGTTGAATTTTACACACACGGGATATATATATATCACCAAAAACAAATATATAAAAATGGGAGAGTTTTTCTATTCTTGCGAATTAGATTTTTAATTATCTGTGTTATCAAAATGAAATTTAGTATGTGTGTTTTGGAGAATCCGTTTTGAAGTTTTAATTTCATTCATAATAATATGATAAAAAGCACGCACAACTTTTAAATCTTGGCCAAATCTATTTGCTCTTCCCCCAATAAATAATTCACAAACTAGAATTTTTGCATGAATTGCACAATTCTTTCTTGAAATTATTTATTACTGCATATATAATGTCAGTCTCACTGATGCGCAGTAGAAAAATAATTAATTCATTTTTTATCAGGCTCTTTTCTAGCAGATAATCTGAAATGTGGGCGTAGTAGTTGCTGGTCCAGCATCAAATATGCTCCATAACTTGATAAAAAAGGCAGGTAAAATTTGAAATTTTGCAGAACATATTTATTAAGATTCGGGGTATCAAATAAGTCAATAAAAATTTCGATAGGTTGATAATTTTTAGGGTACCATATCTTCTTAATTTTTTTGTACATTGGTATCAAAAGCTATTTTATTAAGGCTATCAAAATGAGGAAATACATAATAAATGTTAAGTAAAAAAGTTATCTATTATGTTTCGAAAAGTTTCACAAACAAGACATATTGGTTTCCTTTAGATTCAATGAACTAATATATATTTACCGAACTTTAGCCAAGTTTCTGTGATTTGGAATGTTAGAACCATGCATTAAAATAGCTGAAAACTCCAATGATTTCTGAAAAAAAATATGAATTTGTGTGATTGAAGTTTACTATTTTAAAAATAAAACTACACTGCATCTTTTAAAGTAAATGTATAGTAACAGTTTTAATTTTTATTTGATGAATAATAATCCTTTACCTCATGATCGGGTTCAACATCTAAAGCTTTGTTAAAAAAATCAAGAGCTTCTGAATTTCTTCCTTATCCATGAGAACTACTCCAAGCTAAATAACAGGAAAAAATGAATTATTTGATTCGATTGACTTTTTTTAAAGTAAGTACTTTTATAGATTTGTGTTGAAAAATATTTTGCGGGTGTTGAGTCGAATTTTCTTCTCTATTTGTAAGAGCATTTAAATTTTCTTTCTTAGTACAGAATAAAATAGAGTAGAATACAATTTTTAACTATTTATGTAAATAAGTTAAGAATTTTCATCATGGAAAATGTGAAGGTTTTGCTACCTACTCTAACAACCAAATCGTAAGAGGTTGTTCATAATTGTAAGTGTTGAATAATTATTTTTTTTTTTATTTTTGTGAATGAGAAATAAAAGCTTAGAACTGCGCATTCTATTTAAGGTTGAAATTAGTTTTTTCTAAAACTCTGTATGTGTTTTAATTATAAATGATAACATTTTACAAGTCGTTAATAACTATTTTCCGAATTTTATTTCAATATTAATTTTTGGAAGCGTTTAAAAGCTGAAAAGTCTTACATTCTCATAAATAATTAATAATTTAAATAATGTATGCTGCTTAAGAGTTATTTTTATGTACATAATAATATTGTCAAAGAAAATGGATAATTTCGAATCTAATTCTACAATCAAATTTAAAATATTTCTGAGTAAATTTATATAAAGTAAAGTTTTTACATAAAAATAAATAATTTTAATAACTTAATCACTGAAACATAATTTTTGTATTCATAGAACGTCTAGATTAGAAAATAAAACTTTTAAAGGAATGACCTGTCAAGCTTTTTAAGGGAATCTTCGTAATCTTTTAAAGTATCTTCATAAAAATGAACACTTTAAGCAATGACATATCTTATTAGAATAATTCTATCTAAAGAGTCTTATTAATTTGAAACTACATCGAAATTTAGGACTAAAGAACTTGTCATCGAATTTATTCTGAAATACTTTAGTAATCCTTAACATTCTTTTGAATTAGAGCACTGGAAAAAAGCTATTAAATGCTTTTAGTTTCAAAATCAATAAATGTCAAATGCTTAAAAGAATTTAATTGATTACAAAAGGACCCACGAAATCCTTTTCGCAACTACCAGATTTCGTTGCAAATCCCTTAAAAAGAAAATACACGCATATTCTTAAAATCCCCCCCAAAATTCTTGCCTTTGAAAAAAAAATTAAAAATTTCTTCCAAAGAAAAGAAAATTTGAAGATAGAGGAGGGGGAGGGAACTTACGTTAAAGTAAAGATCAGGATTAGTGTCGTCATATTCCAAAGCCCTAAGATACATGGCTTCGGCTTCTTTAGTCCTGAAAATAAGAATGACTTTTTTAACAAAGAAAGGAAATGACGCGTAGAATAAATCAGAGAAAAATAAATGAAAATTGTAAATGGACCGGGTGAAAGTGACAAACGCAAGTAGCTATTTATTAAGTTGTAGCCATTTATTTCTCAGTGCCGTATCGACTATAATCGATAAGATGATTTGTGATGATGGGAAATCGATGGACTTTTATCTTAAATCTAATATTTTTATTTAAGACAAACAGTTTCTCAAAGAATAATGTACTTTTAAACTGAGAATTATCATGAGAGTTATGTGAGATCAAAAATTAAATTAAACTTGGTTACACTCAAATGCATATAAATTAAGGGCACTTTTTCAAAAATATTTTTGAGCTAAAACTAGTTACTTTTAAAATCATTTTACTCAGAATAATTACAATTTACAATTCATTCAGGAATGTGAGTTTCACAGCTGTTAAAGACATGTGATTCTCCTAATACATAATACATACTAAACATTGATTTATATATTATGATCAATGA
>BMAO01007003.1:0-75918 GCA_019973975.1 Trichonephila clavata | reverse complement strand
AAATAAACTGTGAACAGATGTTCGGGACATAGCACTTTATATGCCTGCAGGCTTCTTAGATGTGTTCTGCTCACGGCAACTCACTGCTCCAATCATTAGCCTGGTGTAGAGAAGATGCAATATGTGTGTGTGTATGCGTGCATGTGTGTGAGTATGCGTGCGTACGTGTGAGTGCGTGCGTGTGTGATGTTTTCTGACAAGTATAGGTTTAGCTTGAAGTCTAATTCTCGTCGGACTTTCATATGGAGAACGTCAGGTATCCGTCAACTCAAAGTCAACATCATTGAACTTCACGGTTACGGTGGTGTAAGATTGCTCCTTTGGGGGAAATTTTACTGGGTTCCAGAATAGATCTGCATGTTCACATCGGAACCATGACAGGCCAAATTTACAGCGACATCATTCTGAAAAAACATTTACAACGCGAACGCCGTTTGCTTAGGGTACCATGAGCACAGAACTTTTGTTTATGGATGACTCAACGCCCGTCTTCACCAAGCAAACGTCGTAGACGAATGCCTTCAATCTGAGCTTATTACCCCAATATAATGGTTAGAACTTTCACCTAGCTCGAATCCTGCACAGAATGTGTGGCACATGCTTGGCCAACGAGTTTCAGCCCTTCAACCACGTCCTATATGTCTACCGGAGCTTCGGAGAGCAATACTTGCTGAGGGGAGTAATATTCTACAAGATTGGCTCGATAATTTGATACTTAGCATGTCTATGGTTTTTACGGACTGTATTTCATTCCATGAGAGACAAACAATGTATTAATTATCATACCCCAACAGTGTAATTTTAAGTTTTTGTAAAGGAAGTATCTTTTGTAATTGCTCCAGAAAGCAAAAACCGTTGTTTTAATGAATTGTATCTCACATACGTCATCTTTTTTGTTCTTTATCTTTTTTTAATGAATTAGCTTAATAAATAACCCCCATTTGTTTTGTTTCTGAACCTTTGCTTCCAGGAGCTGGCATTATCCTTAATTTATAGACATTAGTGTATTTACCAATTGGCAGCAGTGGCAAAACTGCATCGTGTAGAGTCTATAGTCCATATCTATGCCTAGGCCTACTACTTCACACTATCATTACTCATTTAGTCAAAAGGAGGCAGTTGGCTTGTGCCTAAATTGGTGAGACTGGGAATTACGCACAATTATTTGTTACAGGTTACCGTTTGTAAAAGTATATGACAACGCATGCTAGAGGACATCGCAAGGATTTATATTTGCATAGCAACCCATGGACGGAAACGTCTTCGTTTGGTGCAAGGCAGCGTTGTTCACAAGAGCGTTTAAGGAAACACAGGCATACATTACCGCAGCCGTTTGAGCTGTCATCACCCACACAGGAGTGTATAGAACTTTTCTCAAACACTGAGCTGCCACATATGCACCTGATTTAAGAATTCGCAGGGCGGAGGCCAAGCATTCTAATGAGACACGTTATGCAACACATTTTGTTCCATGAATGGAACAAAATGCGTTGGATACCGTGCGAAAGAATCCGAGTACCACATCTTGTGAGTTCGAGTCACTCGTAGCCAGCTCTCATTATGCCTATTACTTCGTAATGATCCACATTCACACAAATTGTGGTGAAATTTAACAAACATCCAGTGGTCCGGTGTATCTCACTGGGAGTATCTTTCACGATACAATCTTTATGCTGCTCGCACATTTTCTTCTGCAAATCTATAAATCAAAAGTATATTTGCCAGCTAGTTGTTCATAAAACTGTTCTACACACCTCTGCGGACCATGGCAGCTCAAATGACTGTGGTATTACTGGTCTATTTCCTTAAGTGTTCTTGCAAACAATCCCACCTAGCGCCGAACGAAAATGTTTCCGAACATGGGTTGCTGTGCAAATCTGAATCCCCCTACCTTCACTTAAAAGTTTTTCACAATGATTCTGGGACATCCTGTATAGTCAACTGAAAAGGGTCGTAGGTAGGGCCTTCTTTTGCGTATCGGCATGGAGCCTCAGGAATTCTTAAGACGTCATAAGCTAGACATACATATACATAGTCACTCAACAATAGATTTTAAGAATCATTCAACAATTAAACTTTTCATTGTTGACTGTTATTGACACTCTGCACTGTTTAAAAATTAGCATTGTTTCATCTTCAACATCAGAATGTAAATTACATTTGAAAAAATGCTTGGCTCTCAATATATTCCCCAACAATTTGCAATAACATCCAATTTCTGCTTTGAATTTCCACTTCCTCAGTCTACGAAATTATCTGATTTCTTTTTTAAATTTTCCGTCTCTTTTCAATTTACGAAATTATCATATTTCTGCTTGAAATTTTCGCCCTCTTCAATTTTCAGTATTTTCCGATATCCGCTTTAAATTTTTGCCTTTTCAATTTATGAAATCATCCTATTTGTGTTTTAAATTGTGATTCCAAAGTTTTCCGATATATCCGCGTTCCCCCTCCTAAAATGAACCAAGAAGCTACAGCTAAAATTATTCTACTTGTATGGGCGTGGACCACCATCAAATTTTTATTTTTTAATTACTAAGATATTTTGCTTCTACCTCCTTTTTTATTAGTGTTAGATGGGTTGTATGAGAAAAACAACATGGTTGAGGAAGAACAATTGGGAGATTGGAATCCAAAAGCAACAGGCCGCACCACTGAAGGGGGCACATAATTCCAAGAACAATACAAGCATTCGATCAGTCTGGTTAAATTATTAGAAAAAATGATGGAAGAAGAAATGGAGAAGATTGCGAAGAAAAGAATGAGATTCAATGAAAGCAACTGATTCCAAATTCTCCTCAAAAATAGGTTTACATTTCAAGAAATAGGTTTAAAAAACGAATCATCCACAGCAAATAAAGAATCAAAGACAAATTTGTCCACCATGTTCCTGGCTACTGAAAACCTAAGAAAATTACCAATATAGAAATTTTATACTTTCATGTGGTGAAATAGAACCATTTGAAAGCAACATCAAGTAGCAAGTCTCCCGATGCCCAGTATTGTACAAGTATGATTTATAAAAAAAAATCTTAATTGTAAAATAAAAAAAACCTTAATTGTAAAAAAAAAAACCTTAATTGTAAAATTAAAAAAAAAAACCTTAATTGTAAAATTTTAAAAAAAACCTGAATTGTAAAACAAAAAAACCTTAATTGTAAAATTAAAAAAAAACCTGAATTGTAAAACAAAAAAAAAAAAAAAACCTTAAATTTTAAAAAATACTTTAACCAGTAAAAAATGTGTAAATATATGTTTTCTTGATGTGCGTACTTCATGTATGAGAGTATTTTGAGTGTTATTTTTAATTTGTGTATATTACAATTCAATTGTATTATTTTATGTGTTTTATGCTGTATGTTTTTATGTTTTTGTGTTTTTTGTATTTTGTTTGCATGTTTTGTGTGCTTTTTATATATACATATACAGATATGTATTATAATTGTAAATATTTGTGTTTGTGTAAAGGATATATAGTAAATATAGATCTATAAAAATAATGGATCTTTTTTTTCCAATGATATACAGATGCACACAAGAAAAAGAGAAAATCACTGACTGTATATGTTGCAATTAATTTGAAATACTTATTAGTTGTGAAATTTCACCTTTATGCTTCACACTCGTAAATCAGCGTTTCTCGAACTGTGGGGTGCGCCCCACTAGGGGGGCGAGATAATTCTACGAGGGGAGCGCGAGCATATTGAAAATTAGAAAACAAAAAATTGTTTAAAAATTATTAATTTATTGAAAGTAAACATTCTGACGTAATAAAAAAATAAAATACACATTTACACTGATATAAGACACTTATAAATATATCAGTACTTAAGATGTGTAAAATAAAAAAAAGTTACTTACTTTAAAAAGTTACTTTATTATACTTATAAAAAAGTTACTTTATTATACTTAGTTTAAAACTAGTAAGTTAAGAACAAGTTTAATAATTATCAGTGACCCCAAAGGCTTGTCGTATGTAAAATTATAAACTAAAAAATTAACACTCATCGAAAAATTTGCAGTTTTTATAATTAATCCCTTAACTGCTGATTAAAAGGTATGCAATTCGCTTACCACGTAGGCGCACCTATGTGATGCATTGGTGAGTGGGGGGGGGAGGAATAAATAAGCAAATATTTCGCAAACACTGCCAAGATCCTTTTATTGCATTCCAAAGCCTTCACGAAAATTATATGGATAGCAATGCACAAAAGAAAAAGATCGTACTTTGGTAAGACGTATATATACGTCCGGGAGAATTAACATTTTGGCTGAGGAAGACGTTTATATACGCTAATGGCATTTCAGATATTTAAATCGTATTGTATCTTCAGTGTCAAATTAGTATTATCAGTAATCAGTATAGTATTATCAAATTCAATGCATTGTTATTGTATGTAGGGGGGGCGATGAAAATTATGATTGAATATTGGGTCGCAAATATTGAAAGTTTGAGAATCACTGCCTTACTTACTTAACTTCCACGCCAAATTAACATAAGATTTAAGAGATAATAAGATAGATAAGATAATAATCTTAAATCTTAGATAAGATAAGCCAAGTCAGATTTGACCTACAACAGCCCCATTCCTCACAACTCAACGTCTTTAATAGAATGATGATTTGAACTCTCGGAGATTAAAAAATCCTCGACTATGCTAGCAAATGTGACCCCAATTGCTAAAGAAAAATTCTAAGAAGAGGCTTAATTTTCAGTAAGAAATACTATCAATAAATAGAGTTGAGTTAATGAAAGCTCCAGCCAACCTGGTGTTCACTACAAAAATAAGAAAAATAAAAAACACCTGTCCCTGTCCCGGTATTTAACGATATATTTTGTTATCTATTGAATCCAAATCATCTTAAGAAATATTTCGATGCAATCCTTATATCCTTAGTATTGTTACGAAAATTTTGGAGAGATTGCTTGTTTTTCAGCTGAAAGAGTGTTGCGACAGGAACATCATTTGCAGGCGAGGAGAGAATATTTATGAATAGTCCAAGTTAAATAGAAGTGTCCTTGATGACAGATTTAGGTACAAATTTGGTTGTAAAATTTCCTCCCAAAAAATAGATGCGCTTAAAAAGGTCTGAAAAAAAAACCTATGATGATTATTTATCGAGATAGCTTTAAAAGTTTCTACAAGATTCTTCCCAACCAAAAAAGATAATACAAGAAAGGAGTGAAGTCAAACATTAGGCAGTGACTGTGAGTTTCAATTGCCTTATATGAATTAAGATTATGGATCGCTATGTTTAAATTTTGTATGATTTTTGAATCTGAGCTATAATCGATTAATACGTGTGTTAATTCTTTCTTCTTTAAAAAATCTATTGTAACTACGAGAAAGGTCCAGAATAAATGACGATTTACTTCCAAAGAACCTGCTTATCATTTGCACGAAACTGTTTAGCATTTGAAATACGATTGAATACATAAAGATACACAATTAGTAATTTTAAGATCCACAATGTTATTCAATTTTTAAAAAAATACTGGTGATTAAGACCAGATTATTCAATTAAGATTATTTAATTAGGAAAACAACTAGAGTTAATCTGTAGTCTTAAGCTTTTTTATAGAAATGACAATTTATATGTATATATGTAAGTTACCTGTGCTATATCAGCCTTCCTCGTTCTTTCAAGAGCAGTTTTAAGATTATCCAGAGAATTGTAGCCATATCGAGAAAGCTGGAAACCCAACGCCCAGTATGGAGGCATCTGCGTCCGTCCAACCAGCTGAAAAACAGTTCATCAAGTAAATTAATTTGCACTAAAAGAAATCCCTTCTTTTGTATTTCAACATATTTATTACAGATGTTTTCTACCACTCAACTCTCAGCGAAAATTTCTGCATGTTGCTTCTAGTATTGGGCTTTTTTTAGAAGAAAATTTTTGAAATTATATGAGTTATAATTATTTATTTTATACTAATTTTAACTACGACATAATCAGAAGGTTCTGAAGGTTAAAGTGTAGTATAAAGGGGGGGGGGGCTCAGCGAAGTCGATTTTTTTTGGCAACCAGAAGCGGACGCCATGCAACTAAATTAGCGATACGTGTTTTTGGCGGATTCAATAGCCTAGCTACATAATTTAGCGGTAAGTATTCCAAGAATTTACAAGATGTAATTTTGAAATAAAAATGAAAAGATAATAATGTGAAATAAAAATAAATATTTATAAGGCTGTCATTAAAGCATTTTTTTAAAAAATTTAATTTTTTAAAGCAAAAGCAAATCGTAAATTAGAATAATGAAGGAAAAGGCTTACCTGCTTTCAGGAAACTTCTAAAGGATGGTAAATTTCTTTGACACACACATTTCTACACATACTTCTTTGCAAAAACTCATCCAATCAGTGAATGTGTGACGGACCTATACGGTCTTCCACTAACCTCTTCTCTATTTTCTTTAAAATAATTTATTTATTTCAATCAATCTTCACCGGGAGCCAAGCGTGATTTACGCAAATAAGATATGTTATATAAGTTCGGGTTTCGCGAGTTAAAGAGGTTAAGTAAAGTGAAGAGATAGAAGAGTGAAGTTAAGTGAAGTACAGATTGGTAAGTCAACACGCAGTTGTTGACATTCGTACATAGTGGTTACGCGTGGAGCTACGCTAGGAGAAGTTGATTAAAGCTTGTGAAAATCCGTGTTACAGAGTGTGGATCTTTCACCATTCTCCAAACCAGTCAGCAAAGCAGAAATCATCACGACGGAACAGCCGATGATAAAAGATAAGGTCAGTGATTTAATTTAAGATATTACAAATATTCGTACGTGGCGTAGCTGTAATTGTGCGTGTATAAGCTTTCATAGATTCAGTTGTTATTCCGCTATTCCACTAGTAGTAATTCCCTTTTCGTACTCCACTTTATTTTGTTTCTCTTAAATTTGAATTGTGTGTTTTTACCCTTCTGTGTTAATAAGAATCAATAAATATGTTGATTTGCAATTATGTCTTTTGATCCTTTAAGTCCGCCTACACATCCAGTCGTATTGGCAGATAGACGGGGAGATGGTAGTGTAAGGGGGTCACGACAAATGTTTTCTTTGAAACGTTATGTTCTTAAGAAAGGAAGTCACGGCTCAACTTTCGCACCCACACATTAGTCAATATCAGAATTTAACGCTTACTCAGATATTACTCAGCTTACTTTCTTCGAACCGTTCTTCCTTACAGATCTTCTTCTACGATTTACACTAGCTCCGATCTTTCGACATTCCCAAATATATCCACCACTCGAATCCTTTTAATCAAATGCATTGATATCTTTCAAACTGAACATTCAACATTTGCAGCAATCAATCCATTTTCCGTGCACCACTATATTTACAAATAATTTCCCCTTTCGTTTTAAATCATAATAAGAAAGAAAAGAAAAAAGTAAATCGTACCTTTCAGACATGCTCTTCAGGATAAGTCGAAGGGAAAAAAAACAAAAAGCAGGAAAATGGAATATTATAAAAAATGGTTCAAATCTGTAATATCCTCTTCGCACGAAATCCAAGTTCAAAATGAAAAATAAATTAAAAATGGAATTGTTAATTTGAAAATCGTCTGCTCGTGTTGAAAATATCCGCAATTTTTTAAATTAACAAATAGCAACTTTTTTAAAAAAGATCACGTGATCTTATTTGCATAAGACTGCAAATCAAAAATCAAGGGTTACCAAATTAACCAGTGTGCCAGAATGAATTCGTTATTTCACCATGACATTTAGATAAAAATCGCCAAATCCAAAGACCCTTCCTATACTACACAAGAGCCGGTTCTGGGAAATATATAACTTATATGAAACGTAAAGTGCCATCGTTTTATGAGTCTTCAATTAAATTCATAATGTGTTTATCTTATAATGTTGTGTTCTGATTTCAAATCCAAGGGGCTTTTTAATAGAGGGAACTAATTTGATATCTGCTTGTTGCTCGCGTTTTGCGTAGAGATAGCATCTAATGTTATCGTCCTAATTTGGCGTAATTTTACAATTACTTGGTGGGAGTTTCCATAGAAATTCCAGATGTTCCAATTATAGAAAGTGAGCTTTCAACAAGCAACGTTTCTTAAAAAAACTGCCAAACTCATTGATAAATATATAGTTATTTATTTTTATGGATTTACTCTATACCGAAGTATTATACCAACGACTACCATATCAAATGAATGGATGTCTCCAAATATCTCGATACACAACCAATATTGATTTCTACGATTACTAGGACAATATTTGGTGATGATTTTGTACTTACGTATCCCTCAATCCCGTACTTATTACCCTCAATCAATTTCACCCGGTCAAAAGTTGTCACCAATTCAAAAATTGTCATCAAATGCCACCATTATTAGTAACTTTTGCTTAAACATGAGTGGGAACTGTTTCCAATATTGACTTCATATCACGGTATTTGGCAATGTTCTTTGATTTGACAAAGTTGAGATTCGTTATAACAAATCAAGCCATTTCTATTAATTCCATAAATATGAAAAACTCTTTCAAAATAAAATTTTTATTTATTTATTGCACTTTGGAGTTATAAAAATTGCAAAATTAATCTGGAAGCTACAGATAATTCTAAGTAATGATATCATTTTACTCATCCACTGTAAACTATTTTAAATTTCTAAAAAATAGCTACTTAGCATTTTAAATCACGACCATGTCAATAGATAAAATGTAAATAAAGAATAGAAACGCACTGAAGTGTAAAGCTGCACAACACTTTCTGGATCGGTTCCCACGAAGAAGAATAAATCTATTATTCCACCAATGGTACGAAAAGTTATTCCTGGTGCCGGTAACAACTCTACATCTGAAAATAAATTCAAAGAGGAAAATTATTCTTTGAATTTCTTCTACCTGAGCATTTTTATGGTTTTATTTGTTATGCATTAAATATGCTATGTTATAGGTTACTAGTTAGTTTACTTGTAATGCTATAATTAGGATTTCAAAAATAGAAATCATTTTCTGTGGAAGTATTTTTCTGAACGCTAAAATTATTTAGAATTTGTACATAAAATCATTATAAACAATGCCACATTGGTCAGGAAAATTGAATTCATCTCTTGCTGTATAACTAAAATCGGTACTTAAGTATTATACCGTCACCCGATCTCACCAAATCAAAAGACATCGCCAAAAACATGCCCCCAAATATTATCTTCATTATTATTATTGAGATGCAACATACGTAGGAACTGTCTAACTATTTACAGCATATCGCGGCATTTGGCGACGTTTTTTGATTTGATAAAATTGGTCGAAGGTTTAATATGCAAGTATCCAAAAATAAATACATAACAACTGTGACGGATCTACACGCGACCTTATGATTAATCCTCTTGGGGAAACTTTGGGGCTAGCTTTAGCGTTAGTTCACATCCATCCCTCAAGAAGAAACCTTGATATGTAAATTAGTTTTACTATATAAAGTCAAGGTTTTGTAAATGTACGATAGAAGGAGCAGGGAAAATGTGGCGGTGATTCGTAGGGGAGATTTAATTTATTATCACAACGTGAGTTAAGGAAGGAGTTTGCTACTATAATAAATTAGTAGATTAAGGTTTAAGAATCTAAGATAGATTGAAATAGATTCAATTAAACAGATCACTTGCCCTTATTTACTTAGAGTTGTTTACTTAGAATAGATTGATCTCTTTATAGGGGGTTTCCTCTTGTAGTCTCACTTGTGGTTGATTAGTGTGTTTGAATAGTATTAAAACAATAATTACTATGGAAGTTTCAGGTGATGCTTTGTTTCCCCTCCACACCCTTAGGTAGGCACGACGGTGAAGGAGTGACTTCAAATAGGTCACACTCACACAATGACTACAATATTAAAAAAAAGCAATAAATATATATATTTTTAGTAATGAAAAAGAGGAATTACATCTCTCGTGCTAACGTAACAGAAGCCAGAAAATGGATATGAAACTGCGATCAACAATTTTTTGAAGTGATAATTTCTTTAGGCGCGTTTTGCTGGAGATTGAGCTTGAATGATGTATTTTAAGAAGCCAAGCATTGCTAGGCTTGGATTTGTAACGCTCGTAACAATGAATCGGAATTTTCCGTAACAAACTAAAGTTCTTCGACAAAAAAAGACTTACAATAATGACAAAAATTTAGCGCTGAAAATTGGTTTTCAGCCAAACTGAAATTTCATGACGTTGTTCTAGCTTTGTTTAAAAAATAAATTCTTTTAACATGTGATTAACTTGAAATATATTACTAAAATTCCAATCTCTACAATGTTTTACATTTTTTACAAATTGCTATGAATTTTCTTGGATTTAATTTTTTTTTTAAAAAAAAAGCAAGTTACAACTATTTATCAAGTAGATTGGTTCATTGTATGTCTTTCTCAACGCTGCCAAGTTAGACTGAGATGGAGTATTGTAAAACTTCTTTAAAAAATTTATAAAATTTCGTAATTTTGAAATTTTTTTATTTTTTTGCTTTTTTGCACATAAAATATTTTTAAAAATGCACTTTTCCATTTCTAGGCGCCATAAAAAGGAAATGATAAAAGTTTCTTAAATCACCAAATGCCAGTAATAATTAATTGTAATAAATCTACGACAGAACTGACCAGTTGGAGGTTTTGTGGAGCATGTGCAGAAAGACAACTTTCTGATACATTACAACTGATAGTTTTCTTTATTTTGAAAAATTGATTTAGAGTGGAAAACTTTAAGAACATAAGAAAATGCTGAAATGTTTTCATCAGATAGCACTATTTACATGTTGAATTTTTCTTTATACATTGAATGCAAATGAATATCTAGGTTTTATCTCCCATACATTATAAAAATAATGAATAAATAATTTTATATGATTAATATCCCCTAGTTTTCTATTCACTTAACTAATCCCTAAAATAACATTACAAAATTTGAAGTTATCATTTCTATTGTGTTGTCATAAGCCCACGCACTCTTTTTTATTTCTAAATTTAATAACTAATTTAATCATTGAATAGATAATGGCAAAAAAGTTATTTTTAAATGTAAAATTATGCTTACCCATGGCATTGCTGTTCAGAAAAAGCACTCCGTGGCTATTTGTACTATTTTCTAAACATGTGTAGAAAGGATGCACTCCATACAGATTCATGTTATCCTAAGAATTTATGGTTTTAATAAATCTATAAATAAAAAATTTTCTTACAAAAACAAACAAAATTTTTAACAATTTTATTCTGGATATTTAGGCACAAAACTAGGCATGGAAACTTTAAAGCCTATTTGAAACGCTTCTGTTTGTCGCCTACTGACCAGTGTTCTTGCTCCAGTGACACATTCTAGGATGTCAAGCATGTGATATTTGCTTGTAAAAAATTCACTTTCGAAAGACGTACTCACATGAATTGCCTACAAAAGAACAATATAGCGAGGCCTCCTCCTTTCTCTGCCTTTGTTCAAAGCAAGTCTTCTTTTACATCGTTTTGTGCATATATTAATGGCATTTATTTCAGTATTATTTATATTGCAATTTTTTGTGTGTGTATTTGCCAACATTTACTGTACGTGTGTGTATATGTGTGTATTTTTGCATGTATACACAGTCGACTCTAGATAATTCGAAGTTGAAGGGACCAATGAAAAACTTTGAATTATCGAGAGTTCAAATTATCAAGAGGGTAAGAAAAAACTCCTGAATTTTTTCTAACATTTAAATTTTAAACTACGTAATAAAACATCAATTGTACATATGTATGAAATTACCTTCAATATTTTTAAAAAGTACGTACTATACAATATAAACATTATACAGAATTTAAAAGTCATGTATTAGAAGAATACATTTTTGTAATAATTCTCTTTCCACTTTCCTTCCATTCCTCATTGGAAACGAAATCGTTTCGCACACGGTTCCCTCAGACACTGTCCCCAACACCATTGGTTCTTTAAGGCAGGGTCCAGTGAGGCCCATGCCCCATTTGGTGCCACATACTATAAGTCACACAGATGAGATATAAATAGTTATTTCAATCCGACGCAAAAAAAACACAATCCTACGCATCTCTTCTTCACAATACGAACTATCCTTTTTGAACACATGAGTAGCAAGCCACGTGCTAAACGAAAGGCATGAATGGCTGACCACAGGTGCGGCTAGAACTGTCCACTAGAAGAAGGAAAGCAATAAAAGTGTCTTTTCGCCTAATGAACCGGGAAATACAAAAAGAGGTAGCAGAAAGCTGGTCATCAAATGGGCTAGTTACAGGGGAAATAAGCAGAGACAATACAACATAAAACATGTAAGGTCCAACTCGTTTGCTATAGGAATCTAGATAGTAAAGGCAGTATCAAACGTAAATTTTCCGTGCAATTTTTTGGCCCAACTTTTCGCCGAATCCCAGGGGGAAGGGTTACCTTAAGCAAAACGACATGCTCTGACGTCAGCCACGCTCTTTCTCCACATTGAAACATTACTCGCTGATTTTTCTGCTTCGAAAACGACCATCAAATTATTTCTTTTATTTCACTCGCGCTTTTGTTTATGGGGGGGGGGTAAGCAAAAATGGAGCCTCATTCTGTTTAAAATATTATACGCCGTTAAAATATTGTACACCATTAAAATATTATGCGCAATATCTGATGCGTTTGATGCGAAGCTACCACCGTTACCGCCATCTTGTTTATGACGTAGGGTGCCGAAGAACTCCATTGGCTGGAATTTCAAGCAACTTTCATACAGAGCTACTTTCTCAACTCACTGGCAAAAAAGTTGTTCGAAAGCCATCGCTATGGCACCGGAGTAAAAATTGTACGAATTGGACCAAAAATTGCACCAAACGTGTACGTGTGATAAGGCTTTTAGTGTTCGAATTGTCCTGAGTTTTATATAATAACTTCGAATTATATCGCATGTTGTAGATTTGACTTCGAAATAATGAGTGTATCAAAACGTATTGTTTTAGTTCGAAATATCAAAAGTTTTTCTAGGGGCTGAGCATATACTTCGAATTAGCGAGAGTCGACTGTATATATATGTTTGTGTATATATGTATAAAAGTATTTGTTTGTGTGTATGCTTTGTGTATTTGTGTTTTGAAAATCTTATTATGATCACATATGTGTTCCCAAACCTTCACCATTGTATAATTTTAATTACTGAGCAGTCTTGTATTTTGTTCTGTATTTACTGTATTTGTATCCATTCTTGCTTCTTTTCCCCCTTTTGATTCCCATTTGTGCCTGTATCCTTCTACTTCAAACTTCCTACCACTATTGATTGAGTATTGACTTACGTTTGTAAGCCGTGTGTTATACTTGTCGGCACACAAGGAGTCTACCTAGAGTCTCAAAAAATATTTAAAACTGTGAAATTTAAAATAAAATTATTTCTTTTATAGAAAACTTGCCGTCATACACTTGCTTTGCAGGGAATTTCATGATAATGTATTTTATGTCAAGTTTTAGATATCTGAGTCTTGGCATAAGCATTCGAATGTATTCAAAAGCTATTTGACGGTTCTTACTTCTTGATTTAAAAAGAACAGGATTTGATTTATGAAGTGAAATATACAGCATGAGCACAAAAGATGTACCCGATTTTTAAAAAAAATCATATCATCGAAATTACAGCACGTATTACAATAAGTGATATATTAATATAAAGAAATATATACCAAGTTTTTCCCCCCATCAGATGTCAGCACATTCAAGGTCACTGTGGTTAAAAATTCAAACATGATGACAATGGCAAAGCAGAGTTGTTGCGTATTAGAGTATATGCGGGTTTTTTCGGTTCCTCTTGAGTTCCCTAGTCATGTGGTAAACATTTTTTGTCAGTACGCGAATGGAAATTTTCAACAACCATCGGTATGTATCGGGTTTGTTCTTTCTACAAGAAACACTTGCGAGCTTCATTTTCCAGTCGGAAGTTGGCATATTTGTCTTTGTGCAGTATTTTCGATAATCTGATTTTTTAAAATCGGGTCCATCCTTTGTGTTCGCCCTGTAATTATCTTTTACGCCCCCGTAACTCCATTCTTTGAAAGCCGATTTCCACGAAAGCTGTTCTTAGCGGATGTCTACTAAAAAAAGAAACATGCTTGTCAAATTTTAAGTCTGTTGGTCTAACAGTACGAGAACGGGAATTTTTATATACAGCACTTTGTAACCCTTTGGAGGCCGATTTCAGGAAAATTTGTTCTTAGTGGATCTACCTCTTTTCAATAAATGATACATCCCTGCCAAATATCAAGTCTGTACATCTAATAACTCAAAAGTGGGAGTTATTACTTATGACGTCCTCCAATATCCCTTCTGGTAATCTATTTCCGAAAAACTCATCCTCTCTTAAATGTTTCCAAATCAACAGATGCCACCAAATGCAATAATCATTTTCTAAGCATGAATATTCTGGATTTGACAATTCTGGACTTGAAAATTTATTTCAAATTCATTTATTTTAATCTTACTTTTGTGCCACCTATTGATCGCCATGAATCGAATCTCTTCAATAAGCTTCTCATTTAATTATCGTAAGATAAAAAAAATTAATAAAATGCTATAAGGTATTTCTAATATAATAGAGGGAATCCGAAAATAAGTTTCCCCTTTCGACTGTGATCAGGGTTGTGTATGAAAGTCAAAACATAGAATGAGACATTAAAGATAAGACATAACTTAACTTTTTCCGCATAAGTACCAAGTACATTGAAAATGTGAATATGAATAATATAATACAGTGAATATTAAAAAAATACAGTGAATTATGTATGTGCATTTTGGAAACTTCTCCATGTATACAATGAGAAACTAAATGTTTTTAAAATGTTTCCATGTGTATTTAAATTATATATTTTGTTATGGAAGTACTTTTGATAAATTTCGCGTAAATAATTGGTGTATTTTCTAAGTGCGACTTTTTTTATGCGGTCCCTCGCTACCGCATAAAAAAAAATATTTTCTGTAATATTCCGACGAAGTCGTTTGTTATATGCAAGAATTTATGAAAATTTCGAATAATTTTTAGTCCTGTTTATTTTTATGCGGTCCCTATATACCGCACACAAAAAAAGGTTTTACTTTATATATTGCAAGAAAATGTTCCAACAATTGGAAAACCCTCACACTTCAGTATGCGAGAGTCTGCAACAACTTGTCTGAAATACGATTATAAAAAATTCAGACGTGCGTGATTTCACAGTCTCTAAAATTGGTTATTATGAGCATATTGCTTATTTCAAAATAATTGTGCAGAAATTTCAGTTTAAGACTTACTCCTTCAGGAAACTGATCCCGGGTAAACATGGGCCATGTGTTATACATCAACGGATGCCTCAAAGTAGGGTGAGTGTGTTCACCCAATCCATAGATATTCTTTGATGGAAGATAGCTTGATATTTGAAGAAACTGATCACTCAACATCAAGCCACCAATGCTTGTGTCCCATCTGTTGAAAAAATAATAACAAAACACAGATAATGATAACTAATAATAAAAAGAGACAATAATAAATACATAAGAACCAGTCATAAATTGAATAACTATCTGATATATGCGTGTGATTAGTTAAATCTCTCAATTAATAATCATAAATATTTTTGTTTCTGCCGGCTGGGTGGCGTGGTTGGTTTGTCGCTGGCCTTCTGCACCCAAGGTTGCGTGTTCGACCCCGGCACAAGTTGGTGGATTTTCATGATGCAGAAAATCAACAACGGCCATTTCGTGTGATTATGTGGCATGTAAAAGATCCCTAGAGTGTCTGTTTTACTTGGGTGATCTCGGCAAAATTAAATCCTATTTCAGGTTCGCATTGTCAGAGCTCAGGTGACTCCCTCCTCTGGGGGGAAAACTGGGAGTCAAAACTACCTGCGGTGATTGATATCCTCCTATATGGTGCAGCACTAAAAAGAGATACCAGCTTCCGGGAATGTACTAGGTCTGCGATGGTTAAACAACAATCTATAGCCCATTAGAAATAAAAAAAGATTTTTATTTGTTTCAAATGGGCAGCTAAGCTTTTTGCGGGCACGTCAAGTCCCCAAGAGGGGAAGCCATTTCATTGATGGCTCCATCTAGTGGAGGCTTCCGCTACCAAATTATGTCGTTTGAATTTTTTTATTCAATTCAAACCCTCGTCGGATGCTAAATATTGCTGTCAATTATTTTGCCGAGGGTACCAGAGCCAAATTGATACTCAAGGGATCTTTTACATGCCACATAATCATATGACATGCGTGCCTACGATTTTCGCATCCAGAAAATCTATCGACTCCAGACGGCGTTGAACTTGCAACCTTAAGGCGAGCGCACTATCTCACTGCCACCAAGTCGACAAAACCATAAATATAGACTCTTTTTTTTTTCTTTCTATTTTCCATATTTATCTTATCTGAATCGAGTTGGAAAGGAGAGTTTGGGTTACTTTAACTCTTATTCCTGGATTTTACAAAAGAAGGCGGGATTAGAGAGCAGGCAGTAACAAAATGTTGTGTTTAGATGTAAATGGACTACTAAAGCTCTCACTACTATACATCTTTAAAACATTTTATTTGTTCTCTTCTATGATTGTAAATGAACTTATTCTAATGAAAGCTTTCATTGTGAGGAGCATAGCTAACCCTCATTATTTCAAAACAAGTCAAGGGAGTGAGTGTGTGAATATTAACGTCCCACTTTTCAGCGACGGACCTCGTAATTTTGAACCACGGTGAAGTGAGGAGGATTACACCCATGAGCTTGCATCCTTTCTCCTAACTTCCACACCACACCCATGGAAGGACGTTTGAGCCTCGACATATTTAACACGCATCGGCCCATGATGCATGGCGAGGCTTCAGAGGTATCAGGCTCGACCTCATAACACGCCGGCCACGGGTCCGTTACATTGACCACTAGGTTACCGTGGCCACCCGTTAAGAAAGGTTAATGCACTTTAAATCTGTCAAGGTTCAAAGTTCTCTCCTCTCCAGTGGTGTGCTGTGGTAGTCTCAAAAGTCTTTATATTGTTATGTTAATTCAGTTTCAAAAAGGATTAGTAACAAAACGCGTTAAAGAAAATATACTGCTGTGTGTAAGAAATGCAACACGATGAAGGAATCAGCAGAATTAAATGAAATTTAATGCACATACGACTTGTATGAGTAAAAACAAATGACGAAATTTTTAAAGCAAAAAAACAGTATTAAGTGTCCGAAATCAGTATTTGGTGTAGCCACCACGCGCTGCAATAAGTGCTGCTATACGACGTGGCATGGAGTCAAACAGATTTTGAATGGTTGCTTGTGGAAGAGAATTCCATATTGCTTGTATGCGCAGCAAAAGTTAGTCTTTTGAAGCTGCAGGACGCGGATCACGAGTGAGACACCAACCAGTCAAATCTTACACGTGCTCAATAGTCAACACATTCGGCGAATAAGCAGGCCGAGGAAGAAGTTGCATGTGTTGGGCTGAACAAAATTCTCGAACAGTCTTTGCAACATGTGGGCGTGCATTATCGTGCTGAAAGATAGCTCCAGGGATTCATCGAAGAAAGGGAACGACTTCGGGCTGTAGCACTTCAGGGACGTACCTGTCGCCATTAAGATTACCCTCAATTCGTAGCAAATTGGATCGTCCATGATACGAAATCGCCCCCCAAACCATAATTCTGGGTGTTAGGTCACTATGTCGTTCGATAAAGCACTCTGGAAGGTAGCGTTCACTGGCATAGCGTTTAACATGAATGCGGCCATCATGGTCCCAAAAATTGAAGCGTAATTCATCTGAAAAGACAACTTGGTGCCAATCGGCTTATTAGGGTCTGTGCTCATGGGTCCATTGCAGACGCAGCCATAGATGGTTTGCCGTTAGGGGGATCCTGTATAAAGCCCCCCATGCTCGCAATCCATGGTGCAGCAGACGTCGTTGAAGCCGACATTAGTACACCTGTAGCAGTAGACCAACGTGCTGCCAGCTGCCTGGAGGAAGCTGCACGAACATTGACCGCCATGCAGAGTAAGTATCGATCGTCACGCTCTGACGTCACCTTCCATCTTCCACTGCCAATTTTTCGAGTTGTTCGATGCTCCTCAGTCCACTGCTTCCAAACTCGCATCATTGTGGAATTCTTCCGTTTCACACGAGCTCTTATTGCGCGATAGGAAAATCCTCCTTCTCGAAGGCCGATAACCTTAACAGTTTAAAATTATATCCTTAAGGTATCCGACTACCCTAAAACTGTGAATTTTGCCAAAAATTGACATGGGCCACATATTTTATGGGCCATCTTATTAGCTTTATAAAAATACCGAGTTTATCATTTTCCGTTTACTAGAACAAAAACTACAAGTGTTTTAGTAAAAGCCGATGCCATTACTCTTTAAGCAAGATGTCATACTTTAAAACGCGATTTACTCGAAATGTAATTTTTTGAAAATAATCAGAGTCAGCGATTGCTAAAAAGGTTTTGAACATAATTAACTGAAATTTTTCCCGTAAGTTCTGCATAATAGTAGAATTGTTTTAACCTTCAGATTTACCAATCACTGTTTTATTACAAAATTTACAGTCCGTTATGTGAATATAATCACTGTCTTTTTAAGCATTTTCATATAGTAACCGAGATAATGTGTTCTAGCTTTTGTAAAAAAGAAAATATCTCTTATCCTGAAGGTCATTTCAAAATTGAATAATATAGCAACACATTAGATTGAAAAAATTAAAAATTTGTTCATAAGCCTTTGGTGCAGAATGGGCCGCGTTTATGCTATTTTTTTTATCATTTTTCACCTATTTTTTCCCATTTTAGAAATAATAATTTCTGTTTCTCTTCTTAATTTCAGCACATTTTTCTTAAAATGCACTAATCAAATCCAAAAAATAGCAAAAAAATCCCCATATATCTCCTTTTTTAAGAAAAAAGTTCTCGCAACTAGTCGGATACCTTAAGAAAATATCTTTCTTAATATACAAAGCTCTGACTCTGCTTTGAAGAAACTAATAATCTGTAATCTTATAGTTTTCGACACAGTTAGAAAATATAACACACATAAATATTTCTGTTGAAAATATTTCATATATGTCCATTGAATTACTACTTAATCTACTACTTACAAGACGGTTAGGTCTTTCAAACGTTTTATTTCAAAAGAAAAAATATCTGACTTATTGTGTATAAGGACTTCATAAGCCAATGAACTGTGGTCCACCTTCTCTCTTTCTTGAAGAAGTGGGAATTCATTTTGCACTGGAACTTGAAATCGTTCATTCTGATTGTCCAGAAACTGTCGACAAAGAAAAATATTCAGAAACATATATGGTTGCATTAAAACTTAAAAAATCTATTAAATGTCACAGAAAATTTTAATCTATATTCCCCTATATTCCTACAAATACACAATGTTCAGAAAAAATGCTTCAACTAATTAAAGTGGGATAATTTCTGGACTATCACGTGATAAATGCAATCACATGTCCTCAACTGAATTTTAAAACTTGCATTCGATTTGTACTTGTTGTTTTACTTTCAAAATTTATATAAACTTTCAAGTTTCATAATTGGTTAACGATGCTCAAGTATTAAAATTCTTTAAAAAAATTTTAAAATTAAAAAAAAATAATTTTATATATTACTCGTATACTCTTGTAAATCAAGTACATTTTGTTTACGTATATGAGTAATTGCTGTTGGCAAATACGCTCTTTTTAAAAGAAAGTTTCTAGAAAAAGCAAAAGGCAACAGTGTACACATAAACTGATTGGATTGAAGCAAGTGGTTGTATTTATCATGGAACTATGACGTCACATGAATTTAGACCATCGAATGTGGCAAATATAAAGTATGCATCCGGCTTGATGCATACACACACATGTTTATTATCTCTCTCAATTCTTTCTTTAAAATGAAAAAAAAAATTTAATAATATTTCCTCTCTTTCTCTCTCTCTCTTTCTGCTTGCAAATTTAAATAGTGGCCATAAATTTGATATGTTAGTCTCTATAGTATCTTTTCCACACAATGCATGCATTAAAATTCTATTTTATCTTAAGAAAGTAAATTTTTTCCTCTTTTAACTTCTTACTACACTATAGGCAAAAAAAACAAAAAAACAAAAAAAAAAACTAGCACACTAAGAAGGAGTATTCAAAATGAAACGAAATTTTACATACCTAATGACTACTTTGATGTAAGAAAATGATTAGAAAATCAAAGAAAAAGGATCATTTATTTCAAATAAAAAGGCAAAAGAACGGAGGATTTAATACCATGTTGAACCCCCTCTAGCGCGAATGCATGATGTGATACGATTGGGCATTGAGGCATACAAGTTCTGTATGATGTCTTGAGACATTTCGTTCCATGTTTGCTGTAACCTTGCCTCTAGTTCGTTCAAACTCGTGGGATGCCCAACTCACCGTCCTAAATGATCCCAGATATGCTCGATTGGAGACAAATCTGGGGATCGGGAAAGTCAAGGAAGGGTAGCAACAGAATGAAAACAGTCTTGTGACGCCCTTATCGTGTGAGATCGAGCATTGTCTTATTGAAAAAGGGCCCCTGGGAGCCATTGTATGAATGGCAACACATGTGGTTGCAGGATGTCATGGACATACCGCTGGGCTGTCATGGTGCCACATATCAATACTACGGTTGACCGTGTATTGTAGGCAATGGCACCCCATACCATCACACTAGCTGTGGGAGCGGTGTGTCGCTGTAAAGCAAAGGCATGATTGAGATTTTCACCACGGGGTCGCCACAATCGAACACGATTGTCATCACTGCTGAGATTGAATCTGTATTCGTTGCTGCTTTAATTCCACTCCAAACGAAGGCGTCGATAAGTGGGCTTCAAGGGCAGTACACGTAATGGGTGCCGCGATCCCAAATGTCCTTCAGCCAGGTACCTTCGTATGGTTCCAGAAGACACAAGGCCCCCTAGTGAAGGTGCTACCTGTGACTGGATGGCGGGCGATGAAGCAGTTGGCTGTACGTGGGCATTTCTTACGATGTCGCGGTCTTCTCGACGATTGGTCTGTCGAGGGCGTCCTGAGCCTGGTCTTCGTGTTAATGGCCTCTCTCGGATCCACTGGTCTCAAAACCTCATCACAACGCAATCACGCTGCATTTTTAATCATTTGCATATCTCCCCGACATGTACCTTCATTCCAAGTTTCGTTACAATCCCGCAAGTATTTCTTAATGCGCTATTTTTTTTTTTTTTTTTGTCCATGAGTGTATATATATTTAAAAAAATCGATTTTTTTTCTTAAATGGCACATCTATTTTGTCCAGAACCAAAAAAAAAAAAAGAACGATTTTCTTGTAAGTAGCAAATTTCAACAGGAAAGGATTAAGAGACCATTATCTGACTTTATGGGTGCACACGAGTCCTGAGTGTAACCTCTCATGCGAGTCTGGACACAGGACCATTCCTTTCTTATCTCATCTCCATCCACAACGTAGGGAATATTTTATGCTTTGTACGATTACGATACATTTGTGATGACGGGCTACCTATCTGTGCAACTGAAGTTGGAAAAATATTTGATTAGTCAGAGCCAATGAAAAGCGATTCTAATACGAAAATCGATAATGAAACTTTAATAAAAACTGTTTCATTTCCTAATGTTTTACATTGGAAGTTGTAAAAACACCACCCCCCTTTTATACAACAGGGTGTAAACGATGCAGTATTTTATTCTCTGCATTGAATCGGAAAAGAACTCTTCCGAATCGGGAATTAAAAAAATATTCAAAAACATCTATTTGTCAGTATTTTAAAATTTCCTGTTGCGGATGCGTAATAATTCACTAATAGTATTTTAGTTGTTGAATAAAATGTGCGAAATTTTTCACTATAGATATTTTTTGTGTTTTTGCTTATAGAACGTTCAAAGGTTAAATGAAAAATATGTGCATTCTGTTTGGCACCCGATATAACGAATAACTCCTAATTAACGAAGAAAATTTTCGGTCTCTATGAATTCGTTAAATCAGTGTCGGACTGTACTGAATTTATCTCTCTTTTCGGTTTTCTTTAATAAAAAAACTATACGATGAAATGATACATGCATTGCACAATTTTTTTATTGAAATATCCTTTTCATAAAAAAAATTAAATTATTTCTATCTCTAGGAAAATAATTTTAGAGGGACGTTTACGCCACTTTCAAGTCTGTTATTTATTGCATAAAAATTATGTGAAATATCATGTTCTAAACGAGCAATTCATCAAAATCGGAAGTGGAATTGATTTTGAATAAAATTAGTGAGAGTGTAAGAGTCCCACAAAAATTAAGAATTTTTTATTGAAGTGATAACTTTTTTAGGCGCGTTTTATTGGAGAGGGAAGTTGAATGCTGCGTTTTAAAAAGCCAAGCATTGTTACGCTCGTAACAATGGATCGGAATTTTCTGTAACAATGTTAAGTCCTTCAACAAAAAAAGATTTAACAACAATGACAAAATTTGACGTCGAAAACTGGTGTTCAGTTTCATGATGTTGCTCTATTGACTGCATTAATTAACCTTGTTTTAAAAAAAATGCTTTTTTTTAACATGTGATTTTGAAATATATTATTAAAATTCCAATCTTGACAAAATTTTAAATTTTTTTACAAATTTCTATAGATTATCTTGGATTTAAATTCAAAAAAAAAAAAAAAAAAAAGAAAGTTACAACTATTTTTCAAGTAGATTGGTACATTGTATATCTTTTTCAACGCGGCCAAGTTTGACTGAGATGGAATATTGTAAAAACTTCTTTAAAAAAATTTATGGAATTTCGTAATTTTGAAAATTTTCTATTTTTTTGCTTTTTTGCACATAATATATTTTTTTAAAAGGCACTTTTCCATTTCTAGGAGCCATAAAAATGTAACGATAAAAATTTCTAGATTCACCAAATGTCAGTAATAATTAATTGTAATAAACCCACGATACAATCGACCAGTTTGAGGTTTATGGAGCATGTGCAGAAAGTCAACTTTCTTATACATTACAACTGATAATTTTCTTTATTTTTAAAAAAGGGATTTAGAGTGAAAAATGAAAAAAGAAAATGCTGAAATGTTTTCATCAGATAGTATTATTTACATTTTGAAGCTTTCTTTATACAGTGAATGCAAACAAATGTCTAGGTTTTCTCTCCCATACATAATAATAATAATGAATAAATAATTTTAAGTGACAATACTAATAACCTCTTTTTTTTAATTTTTTTTTATTCACCTAACTAATCCCTGAATAACATTACAAAATTTGAAGTTTTCTCTTAGATCGTGTGCTCATAAACACACACATTCTCTTTTTTTATACACTGTGTCTGAAAAAGAATGTACTTTTTTTCTTTATATTTTTCTCAGTGGTGAAAATTGGCCTGAAAGCTACTGGTACTCCAAGTTTTGAAATATTCTCCTTTCCTGCGTGCTCAAAATCGCCAACATGGCGTCCACCAAACCACAGAAGGCATTTTGTGCTGTGAAATACGCCAAAACAATGTATGTTATCACAGCTCAACGCAACTTTTGGCGACAATTTGGGGTCGATCCATTGGACAAGAACTCAGTTAAACGCTGTCATGCACAACTAGAGGACACAGGCTGCTAGGCAAAAGCACCGGGTGACCGCGTTCGGACATTCTTTTTCGGAGACGGTGTATTGAAACTAATACACTGTATAAGGCATGTTAAAAAAGTTCATTTCAAGGTTAGAATTTACTGGAGAAAAATGTATCACTAATTTCATATACTATTACCATATTTTTAACACGCTTTTATAAGTTTCACTTGCATGTAATGGAATCTTGGAACTCGGTTTTTACCCACTTTAAAAGGTCAGATTAATTCGAAATTTTGTGCACTTGTCAGAACCGATGACAATAGAATAACTTAATAATTTTGTTCCATTTTCCTGATCAGGACATCAGGAATAACGATATCCTGATTTGGCAACTTAAGGGGGTCACTTCACGCAGCCTTTTCCCTATCTCCGTAATGTTAAAAATGACCAAATTTAAGGAACATTTTTGAAAAATTGACAAGTTGTACAGTCATGAATTTTTTTGTGTAGATTTATTGTATTGTTTTTATTATTTTAATGAGAGCATTTTTTAAAATTTTGATTAGTTTTTTTTAAAAAAATTCATATGTGGAGTAACACGTCAAAATTATTAAAATGATGAAAATTCTTGTACATTTTAATCCATAAAATTTTTTTGACAAAATCTCTCATTAAAATATTTATTTGTATAGTGTTAACATATGTGCAAAGTTTCAAAGCTATAAATTAAGTAGATTTTTCAAAAATGTTCCTTTTGTGTTGAAATTTACACTTTTGAGAAATAGTGATTTAAAGTAAAAATTTACTATTAGCTAATACGTACCAGAACCACAACTTGGATTTCTGGTATCATATGCAAGATAATCTTCTTGTCTACATTTTAATTGTTTGTTTTTAGTTCTAGCTTCTTTGGTTCATTGTAAAACTGCCTATTTTGCTTTCTTAATATGCGCATGATCTACTTCTTCCAACGCTCGACATTTGTAAAATCCAGGGTTTGAATGTTTAATACATCTAAAACTTTTAATTTGGTAATGAAACATTGATTATATAAAAATGTAGCTTCAAATACTATAGTTTTTAAAGTTCCTAATTGTATAAATACAGTTTTTGGAACTATAAATCAAATACAATTTAAGGTTTCATTGAAATTTTAAGTTTTACCGTGAAAGCACGTAAATAAAAGTTCAAGACTAGAGAAATCTCTAAATACTTTTTTAATGCAATTGCTAATTGCAATAGGTGAGTTGTGTTAAGCTTATATGTGTCACCTTTCAGTATGAACCTATTATATTCACACCACGAATCACCTCCCATGGGGCATAAGCCGTGTCGTATTTTCAAATCTGTGGAGAGTTTATGAAAAAAATATAGCCCAAATAGTTTGCATCATGACTGACAAGTTTTCTGAGTTGCTTCAAATAGCCACACGAAACATAGTATCTTTACAATTTGTCTATTCCTGCATCTATTAATCTATAACGACCTCCTAGAGATTTTTTGTCCACAAGATTTTAGCCTTTAAATTTTGATTTTAATGCCCTGTCATGTCTCCATCCTTTTCTCAACATGACCAACACATTCTAATGTTTTAATGTTGACATCTTTCTAAGATTAAGATTCTAAAACTGCTTTGTATGCTTTAAAGTCCTCATCACCCAAATATTTTGTCGCAATTAGTAAATCGTAATTTGTGTATCGTAAATTGTGTCGTGCCTCTGAGCAATGGAAAATACAAAGTGCACCTTCAACTTTCATCCCCCTACTACTTCCGAAGTAATCTGCCGAACACTCAATGTTATGTACATTGCCGTTAAAATTACTTGAGTATTTCCTCTATAGTTTTTCGGCATCAACAACTTTCCCAGTGTTCACACTAACTGCTGTAATACCATTCAGAGAAACATGACCCCTTTTTTGCCAAATGCCATAGACAAACACCGGTACAATAGGACTTGCATTATTAAATGATATCATTTCGACAGCAGTTATATATATAATACCATAGACTGGCTACTTTCTGTGTCGTGTTATTTAATGTCATGCATGAACTCGTAAAACCACTTTGGTGGACGTGACAATTCATAACTCAACAAAATATTTTCGCAGTTGCTTCTCTTTTTCAATAAAAATAACAGCATATGAAAGCCTAGTGTGTACTTCATATAATTTTGTATCTTTTTTGATTAACTACTGTTTTAGTAAACCTGGTATTAAGAAATGTTTGAATAACATCACAAAAGTCACAACATGTCAACAACTTTAGAACCAAACTTTGGATTTGGCGACCAAAATTTATGTGAATACCTTGTTTTTTACATTTTATTTATAATAAATGTGGTTTCAAAGCACACGAAAACAGTAGAATGTTCATTATTTCAAAAAAAACTTTCAAATGAATCTAAAAGGAAACATACTCTTTATTTGACTTAACTAACTTAGCTTTTAAAGTTGAATTATTCATGTATAATTTGAATTCATTATTCTGACTTATGACGAATTTAATTTCTGGAAAGTTTGGGTTTTTGTACCTTTGTTTCCAAACTTTCGTTTTTTAAACGTTTTAAACCAAAGCATGTTAAAAAATGTTTTGATAGAAACAATGTTTCCAATAGCAGAAATTCTTAAAATATTTGAAGAGGTAAAAAACAACACGCGAGTTTCCAGAAAGTAAACAAACAGCTACAATAATTCACTTCACTTCTTTCCTGAACAAGTTACGGATCAAAATAAATCCTTTTAATCAATTTAAAATATTTGATGAAGCTGAAAAGTAGCAAGTGTCTTTTGTTTTGAAATGAAAGGGGCGTGGCAATCAGCTGTTTTTGGGTTTGACGGATGTAAACAAATTTTTTTTAAAATATTAAAAATACTTCTAATTCAACTAGAACAAAAATTTAAATTGCAGTAGAAAGAGAAAGAGTGGGGTATTTTATTTTTCAATCAAAATTGAAAAATCGATTTTTGGATCGACTTTTGTGAAGTGCTTCTTAATGCATATCCATTTTCAGATTTGGCGACTGATTCCATGTATCATTTCAAGATTTGCGGACTAATTCTAGATTTAGTGACTAAAAGAAAAAGGTGTAACTCCTAAAACGAATACAAACTTGTGGTTTAGAAATAAAACAAACAAAAAAGTGTTCTTAAAATGAGCAAGGGTAGGCTGGATGCGTGAGCTATTTCTTATCATAATATAAACAATTATTTAGTTTTTCTGAAAATTGAAATAAAATAAAAGACTCATGCATGGGTAAAATAATTTATGTTCTAACTGTTAGATATTTTTTTTATTTTTACAAAGCAATACGTTTAGAAGTGATTATACGAATTATTATTATAGCAATACGTTTAATAGGTGATAATACGATTGACATTTAATATTTCTTCTTAAAACACTTTGATTTGACCTGCATCTACAGAGACGGAATTTTTGAAATATAACGATACGGGACTCATCCGAGGCACCGTAAATGGAGAGGATAAATACCCTTCAGACCTATTAATTAATATCCATTGAAGAGCAAGACTAATTCCAGCAGCTACTAAACTCCACTTTCACGGCTCCAAATACCAAACTCAAGAATAAATTCAACAAAGAGTAAATGACAGTTTGAAAAACTAAAAAAACACTCTTTTAATGTAGATCGAACTAAAAAATAAAAAATAAATTAAAGTTTAAAAAAAACTAAAAACACACTTTTATCGTGAATCGAACTAAAAAGTAAAAAAAAAAAATAATTCTTAATATAAGAATAAAATGATGAACGAGAAAATTAATGTCGTTGGGGTAAAAGCGTGGGGTGCTTTGTACTACATTTTTACACTAACTCAGCATTTCGGAATAGAACTAGTAAGAAATTATAACAATTAATATACAGCATCCTCCGCTTTTACCCCAATGACATTCATTTTCTCGTTCATCATTTTATTCTTACATTAAGAATTATTTTTTTACTTTTTAGTTCGATTCACGATAAAAGCGTGTTTTTTAGTTTTTTTAAACTATATTATTATTCTTGTCTTTCCGGATGGAATTTTGCAATTGATTTTTAATCTTCCCGATGAGCTAGAGACTTGAAATTTTGACCATTGCTTAGAAGCTAATGACAATGCATGAAAATGCAAAAAAAGAATTTATAGTCTCGAATTCGGGCCCCCGAAGAGGCTGGTCTCAAAGGGCCCCTTGACTTCGTAACTTATACAAATTTTCACAAAGTCCACCTGTCGATAGCACGGGTCGAGTTGCGTCTACGTATTCAATTTTGTGGCTCTGGGGTCAAAGAGCCCCCCCCCCCAGATTACCATGTTTTTATCAACTCGCTTTCTTGTATGTCTGTCCGGGTTCGGAGTTTGTAATTGATTTTAAACTAACTTCGCGATGAGCTAGAGACTTGAAATTTGAACTATAGCTCAGAAGTGGATGGCAATGTATGAAAATAGTTATACAAACATGGTACGTAAAAAAAAAAATTTTATTGAAAAAATATTTAAAATTATCTTACCTTTACTCGGACAATTTCTGCAGTTATATAAGTAATGCTGACATTGACCGAGGTAAGACTTGGTCCATAAGGAGTGTTTTCAGAAAGATTCGATAATCTGACTTCCATTCCATCCCTTGATTCTGATACTTCCTCGATCTTAAAACCAAAACTATCTTTCTTCATAAAACATGATGGCCCATGACTGACTCGAGCGTGTACACAGCCGTGAGATTTGCAGGTTGCTTCATCTGAAAAAAGATGTTAATAACTAGGCATACATGAATCAAAATTTAAAACATCAGAGCACTGCACGTGCAATAAATGTATTGTTACGAATTTTGTAGAAAATAGTGTAATAATTTGTATTTGGATGTGTAATGCGTTTATATACTCCATGTTATACTTATTTTATGTTAAATCTGTAATATTCACAAGCAACACCGTTCTTTACGTTTTATGGCGTTTCAATAAAAACTTGGCGAAATATTGGCGACAGGGCCAAGTTGGCGACTGTGGCGACCATGTTGGTGAGTTTGGGACCCTCTTGGTTCTTCTAGAAATTAGTGGAGAAATCCACTAATTTCACGATCTATGAAGAAAACGGGGTTTTTTTTTGGAAGTTTCCGATGGGTCTATAAATAGAGCGATCTCGCTGAAACGAGTCAGTCTTGTTTCAACCAGCGATTAGTGAGCATTGTTTTGACTAGCGATTAGCTCGTCTGTGTTTGTGAATAATCTTATACTTACATGTATTTTGGATACTGATAATTGTGTCTAAGTGCTCTTGAAGGTTTGAAATCCTTTTGATATTTATTCTACGAATCTTGCTGTTGAATCCTGTATTTTTCAGGATTGATTTTCAACAATAATTTCTCATCGCTCTTAAAGAACTGTTTTGTAGTTTGCAACTGATTTGCATAAAATCCTCGAACCCGGATCAACGTAACAGTATATTTCTAATTTTCTTGTTTGACAGTTTTATTTTACAAAGTCAAAACATATATTTCATCAAGCACTTGTTAGCAAATGTTTTAAATAACAAATGGATTAAAATTATGATGATCCCAAGATAAATGTAACATGCTTTCAATGGGGTCAATTCATCACCAGAGGACGCTGCGGTCGCTTAGCGATTATCACTTGACTATCTAAAATACAATAACAGTTAATCGCATTGCATTTGTGGTGGTGCGCTAATCGTCAATTTTGCTTACATTCAAATTTTAAATTTTTAAAAAATTTTTAGTACTCTAAATATTTTTAATATATTTTTTAGTCTCTTGATTTTCGTATAGTTATTAAATGTATAAGTTTTAGTTAACAGTATTAGCACTATGTTTCAAAAAATTATGGATCGTTCAATTGAACAAAATCCTTTATACTTAAAAGTTAAATGTTAAAATTTAGAACAGGGGGAGGTGGGCTTGGCGATGTCAATTTTTTTGGAGATCGGAATAAATCACATCAAGCAAGATAATTTAGCGATAGGTATTCCGAGAGTCTACAAATGTAATTTTATAATAAATGTGAAATCAAGAAACTATTTATAAAGCTATCAGTAATGCATAAAAATAAAAACTGTATTTTTTTTTAAGTTAAAGGAAAGAAAGGATTTTTCATTTTGTTACATGATACAAATCCAAAAATGCCGTCAAAATACTCAGTCGAATCAAACACTTGGGAATTTGTTGAGCGTATTATCATGTGATTATGACGTCAGATTAATCGAGTCCATTTATAGTTCAGAATTGAGATTTCGTTTTTTGTTGTTTTACTTTTACATAAAATTTCACATATGTTTATTGGGTAAAGACGTTCAAGTATTAAGATTTTCTTCAAAGAGAATGCAAAATTAAAATTACAAATTCTTATATTACATCCATATGCTTAAATCAAATATATTTTGTTTACCTGTGTGCGTTATTACTGTTGGCAAATACGTTCTTTTTAAAAGATAGTTTCTGCAAAAAAGCAAATGTTGGCAACAGTGAGGCATATGAACTAACTGATTGACAAGAAAGACTTGGTTATGACGTCACATGAACTTATTTCTAAGTCTGATGTATTCAACAATGTCTGAGAATCAAAACGGCTGACCTTCTTTCTGATGCAACACATTCTGCTTTCCGTGGCATTTTCTATATTCATATAATTTACATATTGATAGCTATGAGCATTTATATGTTATAGATGTAAACATACCGTTATACTCATGTGAATAGTATAACATGAGTATTGCATAAGTCAAATTAACCATCTCAGTTAACTAGTTTTTACTATGTTTTGTTTCATAGTGGAATATTTTACACTGAAAGCAATTCTAACTATTGTTACGAATTTTGTATAAAATAGTGTAAATAATTTTTATTTATATGTGAAATACATTTGTATTGATCTATGTTATATTTATTTTTTATTAAGCTGTAATATATTTGCAAGCACAACGCCATCCCATATGTAGCGATTCAATGGGAACTTGGCGAAATCTTGGCATCATTTTTAGTAACCAAGTTGGCGACCATTTTTGGCGAGTTTGGGACCTCATGGATTATTCTAGAAATTTGTTGAGAAATCCACTAATTTCACGATCTATGATGCAAGTGGATCTTTTTCGAAGGATCCGCGAGGCCTATAAATACGGAGAAGGTTGCCGGAACAGTGTCAGTCTTGTTTTTAATAGCAATTAGTCAGTCTTGTTTTTAATAGCAATTAGACAGTCTTGTTTTGAGTAGTAGTTAATTAGTATTGATTTTACTAGCGATTAGTAGTCTTGCCTTGACCATGAAGAGTCGAATAGTGGTTGCTCAGCTGTTGAATAAGGCAAGCGGTGCTTGTAGATAATCTAGCCGACTTGTATTTTAGATACTGATATTGTGTCTGAGCGCGGTAGAAAGTGTGAAGTCCTTCTGATATTTATTCTGCGAATTTTGCTACTGAATCCTGTATTTCAAGGACTGATTTTCGACAATAAATTCTCATCGCTATTAAAGAACTGTCTTGTTCTTTGCGACTAATTTGATAAAACCCTCAAGCCCCGATCAACGTAACATTATTCATTCACTTTTGCATTTGTTTCTATATTTCTTAATTGTTTATTTATCACGTAAGCTTATATTTCTCTACTTCTCACTATTTATAGTGATAATGGTATATTTTATAACACAAAATTTGAATCTAAAATTTTTTACTTCATTAGTAAAAAAAAGGGGGGGGGGTCACATTTTTTTACCCAAATGCTACATTTTTGAAAAAGAAAAATATTTCCATGACCTAAACAAAGCAAATAAATTACATTTTTATCTGCAAGTAAAAGCACAAATTTCAAATAATGAAATTTAGAAGGCGATTTTTTAATTGAAAATTATTAGAAGGAAAGTTTGTATCAAAATGTCTACTAAGAAATCATTAAGAAAATAGATCAAAATTATGATGTTGACACCTTACCTCTGAAACCTGGACATCTTATCCTGTCATTTGTATCGAGAGGTTCTTCTTTAAAAAGGTTTGGAATAAGATTGAGAAAGAATTCTGACAAAGGCGTTAAGCAGATTGCCAAAGCAAAACCCAAAACAAACATATTTTTTCTTCCTTAAAAAATTTTCTTATGAGAATTCTCTGAAACAGATATAACAAACACTAATTATCAGTGTGAATTACAAAAACAAATATTGGTACACTTCTATTTCGCCGGCGCAGACGAAAAAGTCGCCAAAATGTTGCAACCAAAGCTAAAAGGAATATTCCCACTAGTAAATTTTACCGGCACACTTTTAAAACAAGTCGCGGGCTTTTCATGATTAATGTCTTGTTCTTATGTCTTGTAAGCCTTGTTCCTTATACGACAAAAATGATTAAAAAACCAATGAAACTTTGGGCTTTGCCTAAAATTATTTTGTATACTGTAAGTGGTCGCCAATAAAGTTTACTGGCAAGATTTACGCCGGTGAAATGGAAGAGTACCCAAATATTTTCCTGTTGTAACTTTTGGTCAATTAAAATTTAATAATAGAAAATTGCTTCGAACACTGAAATACCCAGTTGGCTGTAAGTATAATTATACAACTATCATACTTGTTTTCTTAAACAAAAGCAATTTTAAAACAAAACTAAATTGATAATAAGGAGATAAAAATTGTTTTAAAATGGTTACATAAAATTACAATAACTTAAATTTTAAATTTAAATATTTTTATTATGTATTCCTAATTCATTTCATATATTATAGTCATTGCTTATAACGCTAGCTTCAAATCTTTCATCAACATTTATACTTAAACGCGAGACTGAAAGTTTTTCTTATTGTTGCCACTCCTAATAAGTTCAACATTTCCTGTTTTATATTATTTGATAATTGTTTCGCGTTTGTTTATTCACTTCTGAATCTGGCAACAGAATTTTAGTTAGATGAGTTTTTGTAAAATTCTAAGTAGTTACGTTTTACGCTAAGAAAAGAACTATATAATATTTTATGTTTACGGGCGTGTGCTCAATTAATTCCTTCTTTCATGTAAATAGCTTCATTTATTCAAAACTGTAAATAGCCTCATTTATCCTGCGTGTCGAAGAAAAATAAAAGAATATTGTAATCGAAGAAGAATAGTTTTCTCGAGTCAGAACAGTTATGGAGATAATTAATATTATATAAATGTATTTAATTTTCTGACGCATGCTGCACAGGTATTATACCATTTATATAATAGCAAAAAAAATTCAAAAAAATACAATGAACAAATGAAAAGTATTTTCAAACTTATGTTACAACTTTAATATCGAAAAAAGGTACTTACGTATTATACCGTCACCAATTTTGTCAAATAAAAAGAAGTCGCCAAATGCCGCGATATGCAGTTAATAGTGAAAACCATTTACTCGCATTTCCAGAAAAATAATAATAACGATGACAGCATTTGGCGACATCTTTTGATTTTTCAAAGTTTGTCGACAACGTAATACAGAAATAAGTAAGAAGAAAAATAATTTTAAAAATTCAAAAAATTTAATAAATGGGAAGTTTTAAACATTTCTTTAAAATATTCTTGGTGCTGGTTTGATATCCTGGGTCTAAGCGCTAAGTTGTTGTTTAAGTTCGCCAAGAGGAGCGATAACATTACAATATGGTTACCTTAATCTTTCTAACGTCTGGCAATGAGGTTGCCATGGGGATAACGTATATAACAATTAATTTTTATTGGTTTTTTCCGTGGTAACCCTATTAATTTCAGACGATTATAATTCGATTTCTTTAAAAATTTAACCATTTTAAATTGCATTTGTCAAAGTCATTTGTTACAGCTTTCTGTTGTATTTTGTGCTATTTTCCAATATGGATATTTCTAATATCATGGGTGAGTACTACACAGAATATTTTTTTTAAAAAAAATGAGTTCGGAGTTTTTAATCGGTGTTATAAATCGTGCATTGTCACTTTATTTTACTTTTATAAAAATGCTTTTTTGAACGTGTTCTATGAAATTCAGTGAAGGAACTTGCAGTTTTTAGAATATTGCATTATTCGGCATTTTTCAATTGATATCCATTTTTAATTTTAATACGTGATTAATGTATTAATATAATATAAATTTTCAATTATTATGTTATAATCATACAATATTCTCTATTTATAATTATTTTTTAATATTTTTCATACATATTATTACATTATGTTAGATTATTGTAATTATTTTATACCAGTATTCTTGTATATAATATCACACTATGATTTATTCCGTTTCAAAATTGCTGTTAAATTGCTTTATGATTATATATAAATTATTATGATATAATATTATATCAGATAGCATAATTTTTTATATTAATTATATACTGCATAATATTACTATTTGAAAAATATCATTTTTTAGATTATATTGATAAAATTATATTTATAGATCTTGGTTATTCTCAATCTCTGCCTATATTCTTCGTTTGAAATAGGTTTCGCTGTATTTCAAAAAAGTTTATTAAAATTATTTACCTGACGATCTCTTTCCACTAGTCCGCCATCTTGAATTCCATTCTAAGGACATGCGCTGCTTGGCGTGATTTCTTTATCGCGCCAAGCAGAGCTTAGCGGGTAGACCCATTATAGCAAACAAGTTCCATATTCTTCAATCAAAGTCATAAAAAATTTAATAATTTTTCACTAAAATTAAATTTGATTCACAATTAACGGTACTAACTTATTATCATAACAATGCCAACTTTCAAGATAACTCACCAAATTGGCAACCCCAATTTTGCAAGTGTCGTGCGCGTTGAATTGGCAACCATGGTGTTCCTCTTTTTTCAAGTCATCAATACGCTTGTGATAATACGTGAGTACCCAATTAACATGCTGAATGTTTTCCATAATTATATTTTCTTCGATCGAAGTAGTCTTTTATTTTCTTTGCATTGCTATCTCCCCTTGAAGTTGATTTTCTATTTGTGTTAAATCTTATGAATAAAATAGAAAGCTACAAGAGTTGTGGGTTTGTTTGAGAGAGTTTTTTCTCAGTTTTCCCCAGTAATGAATTAGGTTTAAAAAATTTAATGATTAATTTTTCTTCAAAGTCTTTTTGAAACTCTATGAAGAATAAATATTTCCTGCCTGTCAACTGACGTTTACATAAATTTATATATAACCAAAAATTTTCTTTCGATAAACAAGTGAAAGCGATATTTTAAAGGTTATATGGTACTTTTCTTTTTCACCAGCGCAAACGATAAAGTCACCAAAAACAATACAACTGACGCGCCATACTGAATATTGCCTCTGGTAATCTCTTACCACCACATTTTAAAAACAAATCGTGATCTTTTCTTATAAGTGACATCTTTTACATAATACATCAAAAACGGATGTAAAACCGATGAGGACTATTACTTATCAATAGTTTTCAATTGTATATTATGTGTTGTCACCAATAATGCCAACTTGGCGAGATTAACGCCTGCGAAATGGGATAGTACCCAATCAAGATCTTTGAGCCATTTTTTCTTAATTTGGCTTCCTTCTTTGCATGTCTTGAGCCAAATGACTTTTTTATGTTGTATTAAATTGCTGTTGTTTTGTATTTGTGTTTCTCTCTTTCATTTATTTCATCTATTCCACACAAAATCTTAATACAACTTAATAACATTGGCGAAAGTCATTTATTGAGAGCTTCAAACATTATATCGGAAGCACTGTGATTGCTGTCACACGTAATCAAAATAAGAAAAATAAAAAAAACAAATTATTGTTCTCTCAAGATGAAATGTGTAAATTTAATTTTATTAAAACTAGAATTCCCTGACATAACTAAAAATTTTAGTAATTACTCTTGGTTTGCAGCATTTTCTTTGTTCCTTTGGATTGCAATAGGTGAATTGCAGTTTCTTTATCTAATTGTAAGATTTTTCGAATACATTAAACAAAACATATTAAACATCAGAAAATTCCTCTGGTTTCATTTATATTTATTATTACTGTAAAACTTTAATATTATTTTGATATAATTTCTGATTTTTTACTATATTGAAGGTTTTAAATTTAATTCTAATGATAAATTATTAATACTATTAAAGAATAAATTGTTTTAACTCTTTTTGCACAACACACATGACATGTTAATTAGTTTATTTATTAATAAGGAAAAATTAAAGCAGACATTTGTTAAAAACTTAATGTTTGGAATTTATATTTTAGGCTTAGTACAAAGTTTTACAGAAAATTATTCAACTCCCGTGGAATGCTGGGTAATGTACGCAATAAAATTGTTACTTATTTTTTTTTTTTTTTTTTTTTTTTTAAACATTTATAAACCCCGTGCACCACCGAACGTATAACACGGGGGTAAACAACACAGACAGAAGAGAAAGGATTACAACACAAACATCCATGCCTTCTCCGGGATTCGAACCCAGTCCCTGCGGCACCGCAGTCAGCTTCACTGACACTATACCGGATGGGCGGCTTGTTACTTATTTGAGCAAGAAAAAGCTTTGCACTTTCTAGTACAAGTTTATATTATACGGTTTTATGTTAAAAGAATATATATTTTTGAAAATTTAGAAAATAATGCTAATTCATTTTTTTAAGTGGGAGAAAAGAATTTGACACACAATAAAGAGAAAATTTTTTTCACAATCGTCTGACTTTTTCTCTTTTACATTTAGTTATAAGTAAGTGAATTTTTGTTTTAAAAAATTAATATTTTTATTCTATTGTAGGATTTTAAAAATTGTTAGTAAAAAAAACTATATTTTTAACCTGCAGAATGTTTTTATAGTTAAATCGGTAAAATAAACCAAGTAAGACGTAGGAAAAAATGAAATAAGTTACTTAATATATAATATTAAATGTACTTGTAATAATAGATAGGAACAAGAAATAAGAAATATTTCTTGAAGGTGATAGTCATTTATAACTTTAAGACGAACAACTATGCTAAAAGATCAAATTTATATAATATTAACATGTAAATGGTGTACTACAAGTGTGAATATATATATATAACGACGGGTCTTATAACTGAAAAGAGTAAGTCAAAATTTACTCACCAAGAATAACTTTTTTTATCTGTATATTTACGAATTAATATTCCTTTCTAAGCAAAGAAATAAAAAATTTTGAAAACCTTTCTAAGATTACTACAAGTAGTAAGTTGAGAAAAAAATATTGAGCTTAATAAACTTCTGATCTTAATTAACACAAAAGTGTACTGCATCATTAAATACTAATATTTTATATCGGATTTTTAATCTATTTTTGAAAAGGATTTCAAATTTAGATTATTTATTTAGAATTAATTTGATCACGCAGCAGTTTGAGCTACTGGGAAAATAAAATTCATTTTGTTTTATAATTAATACTGAATAAGCATGGAATTTTGAATATAACTCTAGAGATGTTGTATGTTTTCATTATAGAGAAATAAAAATACATATTTCTAAGAAAATATTGAGTAAGAGAGTCATTATTTTTTCTGAAATATTTTTAATGTTAGCAATTAAAAAGAGTAGCAGTAATTCTAGTAAATTTAAAAGTGAAATTACAGTAGAAATAAGTTGTGAAAAAGTATTCCTTTTTTTCCAAAAACAAATATTGTTGAGAAATGCTTAAGTATGCTGTCGAAAAATTCAGCATGCTCTTTTTATTTCAGAACCATTATTTTGATTTTAGATGTACTGTTTGAATTTTTAATTATTATCCTTCACAAGTGCATGCGATTATACAGAAAGGTGTGTTTATTGGTATTCAGTGCCAATAAGAAGGACTTTTATAATAAAATTAAAATAACACCAGATTATTTTTAAAACAAAACATTAAGCCATACAGAACACACACACAAAATTTTATATTGAAAAAAGAAAACACATTCCATGAAAATGTATCCCTGACACTATCAACAAAATAGGTTTTTGGCTAGACTATTCTTAAAAACTATTTAGTGTCTTTTTTTTGTGTTAGAAAAAAAAATATTTTTTTCTTCGGGTTTTATTTGTTTGTTTGCATTCCCCAAAACGATTATTCAGAGAATTTTTTGTATAATTAATAATTTATTTTATAGTTTTCCCAACCGGAAAACATCAAGTATTTTTTGTAAAACAGAAAGGCATCGTAAAATTTAAACGTGATAACATTCGTAAGGTGAAGTTTTAACTGAAATCCATGCCAAATCCCTTATTATTTTTAAATATAAGAATAAATATTATGAAAGAATAATTTTTTTTTAAATTTTTCAATTTTAAATAACAAATAATGTTTTAAATATGTGGGTAGAAATGGCGAACACATTTATCGGCTCAAAAGAATAAGATTTTCTTATTAAATAAAGATATAGTGCATTTTTCTATGTGATCTTTAGCATTAAACTTCAGGAAAATACAAAAAAAAAAATATTGAAATTTTTAACATTTTTAGCCAATTGTTCTGAAAACTGTAAGGAATTTTTTTTTAATGTATTTGAAACTTGGGTCTCCGTATTTGGCTCTTTTTATTTATTGTATATTTTAAAAACAAGGTAAAGCAAGAAAAATCATATATTTAAGGAATTTTTTCGTAAGAAATATATATTCGAATGATATGGACATGCAATGCCTTGTAAATGTGCAAGGTTCAAGAATATTAAACAGTCCGGAAACAAGGAGTTGATTAAAAGAAATATTTCATTGTCCTCAGTTCGAAGTAATTTTTTGTTTTCTAAGCAATATTGTGATATACTTTTTATTTAATGTCTATACTTCAGAAACTGGTACACACAATGTACAGCCTACCAATGAAAAACTTCGAATTATCACGAGGGTAGGAAAAAACTACCAAAATACATGAAGATAAATTTTTTTCTAACACATTTAAATTTGAAACTATGTAATAAAACAACAATGTACATATGAATAAAATTATTTTAAAGTATGTTTAAGAAGTACATATTATATACAGTATAAATATTAGACAGAAGTTAAAAGTCCTGTATTAAAAACAACTATTAAAAGAATACACACCGTACATAATTAACTTTTTTGACGATAAAATCTGTTATTTTTTTATGGCATTCAATCTGACGTTGTCAATAGATTTTTCTAGAGTAAATGAAGCTTGAGAAATGTCCGCATCAACATGATTTTGAAAGGAAAAGTTGCGTAGTTTGTTTAGTGACACTTTAGCTTCTGTCAGAGTTATCAGAGTCAACTCCGATGGTCATCAAAGGGGCTATGCTACAAGGGAGACAAGCAGAGGCAAACCGTGTAAGTTCCAACTTGTTTGCTAAAGGTCTCTACATGATAGTGAGTATTTGAATTGTCAAGAGTTTTATTAAATCACTTTGAGTTATCGCGTTTCATATTCTGGGCCGGTCACTGATTTTACTTCGAAATATTGAGTGTACCAAAACGTATTGTTTCAGTTCGAAATATCAAGAGTTTTTCTAGGGACTGAGTATATACTTCGAATTAGCAAGAGGTTCGAATTATCGAAGGTTTGAATTAGCGAGAGTGGACTGTATTTACTATTTAAAGTATATTGGTAATAACTAATTCCTTAAAGGTACAATTAACTACGAGTAAACAATATATCACCTAAAAAACTACAGACGGAGCAATATTATGCCTAATTTCCAACAAATTCTTCAGAATATCGTAAGACAGGACAATTTTGCAAGAAAATAGTTTATTGCCTTACACAAGGCTCAAATATTAACTGAGATTAGTAATAAACTAAATTTTGTGGCCGTGGTAGCCTAGGGGTCAAGGTAACGGACTCGTGGAAGCCGTGTCATGGGTTTGGTTTGATCCTAGTACCGGAAAAGACTCGCCTTGCAGAGGAGAGGAGGCTCTGCACGTTAAATATGTCAAGGCTCAAACGTCCTTCCATTTGTGAGGTGTGGAAATTAGGAGAGAGACGTACCAACTCAAATGATATCCTCGTCACATAAGCATGATTGAAAATAACGAGGTCTGTCTCCAATAGCCCCCAAGCAGTTTCATAGTGCGAGACTTAAATATAATTCTCACACTCATCCAACCAAATATTGACTAACGTCTCTAGTGTTTTGTTTCATTCTATTTTGTTTTGGAAAATTTTTGACATAACTATTATATTTTTCTGGGATTTAATATTATATGAAGCCCAGTGACTGAAGGAAAGAGTACCACGCTTTCACGCCACAGGCCCGAGGTTTAAACCCCGGCCTGGATACAGTCGATTTAGCCTTTCATCCCTTCACTGGGTCAATAAATGAGTACGTAGCTTGCTTGAGAACAAAACACTGGGGGTTACACGTCTGCCTGACTGGAACATCTGCTCATGCACCTCAGTGCCCAAAGTCACGGAAGCCACTGAGTTTAGTTTATAATATTATATTATCGAAAAATTTTATAGAGGTTATGCCAGTGCTTCTCAAGCTTTCAATATTTGCAACCCAATATTCAACCACGATTTTCCTCGCCCCCCCCCTCCATACAATAACAATGTATTGAATTCAATTATACTATACTTTGATGCTAAAGCTAGAATACGACTTGTTGTTGTTGTGTCCTTCCCGCTGGGAAGGAATGAAAGTTGCCATTGCCTGTGAGACAGGTTGGACTTCTTAACAATAGATGGCGACACCACCTATATCCGACTTAAGCCTCTTAAGTGCCACCGGTGTATATAAACGTCTCACTCAGCCAAAACGTTATTTTCCCCGTACGCATTATATACATCTTTCCGAAGTACGATTTTTTTTGTGCACTGCTATCCATAAAATTATTCCGAAGGGTATGGAATGCAATAAAAGGACCTTCAGAGTGTGTCCAGGGGCATTTGGGAGCGAATTGCGTAACTTTTAATCAGCAGTTAAGGGAGTAATTATAAACCGAACAAATTATCAAGATAAGTGCTAATTTTTGTATACAATTTTATATATGGCAAGACCATGGGGTCACAATTTATTATTAAACTTGGTCTTAACTTAGTATTGTTAAATGAATTATCGAATACATTGTGTATTTATACATTTATAAGTATATTATATGAGTTTAAATGTGTATTTTATTTTTTATTATGTCAGAATATATTTTGTTTACTTTCAGTAAATTAGTAATCTTTTTAAATAATCTTTTATTTTAGATTTATCTATATGCTCACGCCCCCCTCGTAGAGTTATTACGCCCCCCAAGAGGGGCACGCCCCACAGTTTGAGAAACGCTGTGTTATGCTAATAGTTGAGAAATAAAGTTAAGAAACAGTAAGACTTTCAAAAAAGATTTAATTCTCATTGCCCTTTCCAACATTATCCAGATGTATTACAGAGTATAATTAGTTATTTACACAAATATTATTTACAGTGATAAAATTGCTTTAGAAAGATAATTTACACAATTCTAAATGTGCTTTAACAGAATGAGGTAAATGTTATATGTACAAAAAGTTTGTAAATAACATTTGTTGTTTCAAATTGTCTAATCATTCAGAGAGTTCGAAGTAATCTATTAGTTCGTTCAAGGTAGCATCTGGCATTTTTTATCTCCATCTTCCCATGTTATTTTTTCTTTGATATCTTCTATCTTTCTGTTGATATTTATTGTCAGAACCTGTAAAAGAAAGTCAATGTTTGATGTAGTTTTAAAATACTCATAAATTATGTTCATAAGAATGTTGTATGAGGGCTTTTTTTCCAAATAATTAAAAACGATAACCTTCAAATAACCTTTGGAATCCTTTAATGTCTATTTTTAAGCGAAATTAAAATATGTTTCACTGGAACACTTATTAAGCATTAATTAAATGAAATTTCATAAAACAGTATGAGGAATATTTGAAAAATATTTATTGACAAGGTATATAATTTAAAAGTAATTTTTTATTAAAAATACTTCAAAATATTGATTGAAGAATCATAGGAGAACATTTGCAAAAAATATTTGGATAATCTTTAGAGAAACCTTCATTTCTTAGAAAATAGCGGCAGGGAGATATTAATTAAAGAATATTTAAGGAAATTCTAATAAAGCAAGGATTTTTGAACATTTATGAATATTTTTAGGTATGTATTGAAAAATGTATATATTATATTTTTAAAAATTCTATCCAAAAAGAAATCATTCGGATCTGGTATTCTGAAACTGTTTCCATAAGTTGAACACGATTCCCCGGACTTTAAATTGAATTATCTACAAATCTGGATTTGAGATTGGCTTGCTCTTCTAACATACCCACAATTTTCCACCTTATTCCATCATCCAAACGTTGGTAGTACTCCTTTTTACTGTTTATTGAACAAAATGCAGATTTGGGCACGTTCACTTACAATGCAGTAAAACCTATTTTTACGCAGTAGATAGCAACCACATAAAATGAAACCGCACAAAAAATATTCGAAAATTTTATTAATACTTACAAACAACAAACAGCTTTGTTGACATACTACATAAAATTTTTTATGTAGTATGTCATTTTTAAAACATTTAATTTCTCGTTGTATACATGGAGAAGTTTACAAAATGTACATACGTAATTCACTGTTTCTCGCCATAATCTGAAGCTCTCATCTTCCTGTGTGATGAATAAGTTCAAAATAGTTTTCTTACTTGAAGGTACAACTTCAAATGATTTATTTTTTGGCACCATAAAGTAAGTAATCAGTTTTTGCGACGACGGTCAGTTGCTTGTAAACGTCTCGATAACCAGATATGCATGATCGGAACTGTTTTTAGAATTTCAAACTCCCGGAATTGGTATCTATTTTAAGAAAATGCTTTTCCGATTTGTTGGAAAGCTGTATCTCTGTATATATTTCATTTGATCTAAAAAAATACGGTTCTTCTTGTCCGTCTTCATAATCTATCAAACTATTCATAATGCCACTGTCATTGACACAGTTTAGTTTTTAATGAAGCGAGTGCAGCTAGAGAGTTGAGAGAAAACAATTGAACGTGCATGTCGGGAGACTGTTTATGAGTGAGTGAATATTAACGTCGCACTGTTCAGCAACACGAGGGTTTTTGGCGACGGTCCGCGTAATTAGGGAGACTGTTTATAACAAATGAACAGAGCGTCTTAAAGTGTACATATGTACACTGATAGAAAAATTAAAGTGGCGCCAAATCCGTTGAAATTCATAAAAAAGGAATCGCAGAAAAATTAAATCGCAGAAAAAAATTACCGCATAAAAACAGGTTTTACTGTACAGTTCATCGACAAGCTCCGCCCCCACATACGTATACACTTTCGTAATCGGTGTACGGTTTTTGAATCTTTGTTTCGAAGCATTACTTTACATTTCGTTCGATTCTTTTCATAAAATCCCAAAAGAAAGAAAAATTTCTTAATTTTGAAGATGAGTGGAATATTGACACAGCTTTTAGAACAATAAATTCTTGAACGAAACTTGAGAGATAACTGGACAAACTAAATATCCTCATACGTCTTAATAACAATGCCTTTCGGTATTCCTGTTCTATCATCATCATATAGTATTAGGTATTAATACATTATATATAATCCGTTACTTACGTTGGTGTCGCTTTTCAGGGAGAAAGTTGTCAAACTTTCCGATCCAATAAATACGTTCTTTGCCTCTTTAACTTTGAACACGTGAATCGTAGCTACAGATCCATTGAATGATTTTATTCCATGATATGGTTCTTCCTTTTTGATTTCAATACTACACTGAAATTATAAAGAAAAAGCTTATTATAAATAATATTAATGTAACTTAATTGAATTTTTTACATTGCATCTAATTCAAAATCTCTTTGAAATTTCACATTAACATGATTTAAAATGATGTTTAATCTGGTTTAATATCTTTTTCCTTTGCGTGTGTGCGAGATTGAAAATGATTGCTTCATTTGACGACATCTTTGAATTTGTCAACATTTAAGAAAAGGTTTTGTATAAATCAACTCCTAAAGAGGTTTCGAAGATGATATGCACAAAAATTCCTGTTTTTTGGACTATTACACCTACATTGAAATTTGAGTAAAATTTCATTAAAAGCCGTTTTTTTTGGGAATCGACTCCCAAGGGATGGAGTTGAGAGGGAGTAAAAGATAAATATGTTCCGTTTTAGAAACTCAAACCCTGTTCTTTTTAAATCTAAAGATAAGGGCTATAAAAATGTTTTGAAATAGAATCGAAAGTTTAAAGCAAAGACTTAGATATCAGTACTTTAAAAAAAAATTATTTATATTCGTACATTTTCCGAAATACCCAGCGAAGCAGGTGGAAAACAGCTAGCATTTAATAACAATAAAGAAAAAAAAACAAATCAAAATTCCTTGCAGGTGTTTAATATTAAGCACTGATATCCGCTCCCGAAATTGTTATTCAAACATGTGTGAATGAACTTGAGACAATTAAAATAACACTTACATTTTTATATCCAAATTGGAAAAATTCGTATTCTTTGTTTTCGATAGGCTCTGTAAGAAAGAAATTGTTTCAATAAAAAATATTGATATTTATAAATAATATGAGAATTATAAAAAGAGTAATCAATATATACTGTGAAATTCATATCCTAATCTTCTAAGAATTAAAGCCAAGCTTCCTGAAAAATGTTCTAAGCATATAAATTCATGATGTAACAATTATCTTTAAAAAAACATAATTTTTATTAACTCCTTATAGTATCCGACTAATGAGAATTTTTTTTTTTTAAATGGAGATATGGGTATTTTATTGTTATTTTTAGATTTGTTTAGTAAATTTTAAGAAAAATATGCTAAAATTAAGAAGAAAAAAAGAAATTATGGCTAAAGTGGGAAAAATGGGTAAAAATTGACAAAAAATAACATAGACGCGGCCCATTCTGTACCAAAAGTTTATAAAAAAATTTTCAATTTTCTATTCTGATGTGTTTTTATGCGATTCATTTTTAAATGACCCAGGATAAGAGATATTTTAATTTTTACAAAAACTATATATTGCTCTTTATCTTAGTTATTATATTAAATTGCTTAAAATAACAGTGATTTTATTAACATAAGGGACTGCAAATTTTGTCATAAAACAGTGATTGATCAATCTAAAGGGTAAAGCATTTCTATTATTATACAGAACATTTACAAAAAATTTCAGTTATTTATTTTTAAAACTGTTTTAGCAATCGCTGTCCCCGTTTGAGCATTTTCAAAAAAACACATTTCGAGTAAAATGCGTTTTAATGTTTGGCCTCTTATTCAAAATTATGCCATAATTTTTACTGAAACACTTGTAGTGTTTGTTTTAGTGAATGGAAAATAAAAAAACTTGGTAATTTTTTTAAGCTAATACGATAATCTATGAAACAAAACCATAAAAAATTGTAAAATTTTGAAAAAAATTCACGATTTTAGGGTAGTCTGATACCTTAATACAACCAATACGTCACGCGATATTGATGACGAAATCCATGTTAGATCTAACATCCTTTTCTTCACTTCTACAGCGTGAGAAATAGAGGTCTCTATAAATTTGTTGCTTAAAAGTCTGGTTACAAAAAACGCTTACAATTTTATAAATTCTCCTGTTTATTGGTAGCATTGAATTTTAATTTTAGCTTAAAAGATCCCTCTCCTAAGTTGAAGCTAACGTTAGAGATATTGTTTACTCATAAATTATATTATTAGTCTATAATGCTGCAGTAAATTCGTTGACATGGTGATCATTGAATGACACTAATCTAATAATTATTCTTTTTTCAATGAATACTTTCATCACGAAGATTAAAACTTTCATTTGGAGCTACTATTTTAAGTAATATTTCCAACAATTTGACGTTACTCCTACATAAAATTTAAATTGAATGGAATTTTTTTAAATGATGTCATTTCCTGAATCCAAAAAGGAGATGGGTGTTTTCATATTATATAATCCTGGATCATAAATCTTAGTAGCATTTAAAAGTTTAATCTTTTTTTAAGTATCAAAAGTTAGTTTAAATTCTGCAAGTGAAGTGTTTTCGCGAATTATTTAAGTTTTTAAAAGTGGCAGAGCTACACTTGAAAAAATAATCCTTTCGTGTCGAAAAATTTTAAGAATTATTTAAATAAAAATATTTAATACTAAAGATAAAACTATCTTTTATCTACTGAATTTAGATTTTTATTAAAACTCCATTATGTAATGCATATTCAAGAGCAAACGATAATTTTTCGGTTTCATATATATTTTCTGATTTAAAATAAAATTTTTAAAAAAAAATATCTCACTTGCAGGATTTTAATTTGAAAAATAAAATCGAGGAAGAAAATAATTTACTGCGAATAATGATATAAAAAGAAAGTATTCAGTAATGTGAATTGGCATCAAATAAATAGAAAATTCAATGGCCAGAATGGCAATGGCGCTAATGAAAAAAGATAATAAAATGTAACACAAAGGAAGGTTTTTTTAAAAATTTTGTACTTAGAAAATTCCAAGATTTTCATACTTTGCAAGAGCGAAAAACTCGATTTTTAAATACAACTTATAGCCTAATTTCTGAAGATAATTTTACCATTATTGAATTTAAAATGAAAGCGTAAATTCTGGAAAAGGAAAATTATTGCCAAAACAATATTTAAATTGCATATGTAAGCAAATCTCTCATACATACAATTCCAAGCAAACAATATCAATCAATGTTCAAATATATTCCAAAATCTCTTATAATATACATTAACGATTTATATTTAAAAATTCCAAATTTCTGTTTATTTTATGAATATTTAAGAATTTCATTCGAAGCAAAAATTCATTTTCCTTTTGTGTGTGGCATAATATGTGTAATGAGAATTCAGTGCAAAAAATTCTAACCAACAAATTATTTAAAGGTCACTTGATTATTTTAACTAATATCACTTTCAACTTCTAGCGAATTACATTAGAATTTTTGTCGTCAATGTAGATTTCATCGCAGAGCTTTACAAAAATATCTTCAGTTAATTTGAGCATCTGTAAATTTTATTTTAATCCTTAAAAAAACATAATATAAAAACCATTTAATTATTTATATGACTGAGGTCCATCATCTAGTTATGACTTTGGAAGTGACCTCAGTTTATAAATAGCCTTTAATTATTTTTTAAATGTTAATTTTATTTTTAATGATAGCCTACAATTACGGTACGTCTTATTTAAAAGATTAACCGAAAAAAAATATGCTTACTAATAGAGTTCAATCCATCGACGTAAAGTGCTCCTGTAGCTTCATCTTTGACAGGAAAAACGTAAAAAGTGAAATTTTTGGGTGAATCTCTGAAAAAAAGGCTTGTTCAATTCATTTATTTTTACATTAATCAAATTCATTTTCAAAGAAACTATTTAAATCCTTAAGCATGTTCGTTCATCATTAACAGAATATAAAATAATTAAGAATTATGTGTGGAAAATAATTTTACAGAATACCATTAAAAATGCTCACAAAAATTGTTCACGTGTATTCACTTTTTGCATAATAATTAAATAACTAATATTAAGAGTGCTATGCTAAGAGTGAGTAAGAATGCTAGCTAAATTCAGCAGGTGCTACACCGTTGCGTAATTCATTCGGAAAACTGCTTGTTCAAATCAAGTCCGGGTCGCCATTTTGTCAGAATAAAAAATTTATTAGTCATATTTACAGAAAAGCTGCAAAGTATCCGCTGAATGTTTATTATTTTTATTTATTTGCGGGGTGGTAAGAGCTCTACGCGGGCACTTTGACATTATATATCTAAATAAATAACCTTTGCAATCATTACGTTTCAAAAGCTTCAAATGTGAATCCCAAAAGTCGTTTATTTTCTCTTTTCTGGAATAAATAAAGTCCTTAAAAAGAATTTTTTTTTTTCAAAATCATCTAAAGTATAAAGATTAAAAATTTCTGAATATAAGCCGAGAATGCGTTTTTTCTTCAAAAATTTATCCGAAGTATAAAACCTGCGTGTAAGTCGAATTGAAAAACACAAATAATCTTATAATTTTGAAAATTGGTTAGAAATGCTGCCAAGCAGCTAAGACGTGCGGGAAATTTTCCACTAAAATTCCTGTAAAGTAAAACGCCTGACGCCAACCAAAATAATTTTATTTTTTGTACACCTGAGACTGAAGAGAATACATTTTCTCTGAAAGTCATTTTTCATACTTCCTGGGTCATTTCTCTTTTTATTACTTTTATTCTTCTAAAATAGGCGGGAAAAGAAATTCGTACATGGCACGTGATCAACGACATGTGTTTCATGCTCTGGAGGAAGAACTCGCAACCTTATGATGATATGCCTTCAGACATCACTGTAAGTGAATTTGAATTTTATGAATTATTCGGAAACTTGGATTTTGACATAGACTTTGAAGGATTTACGTGAGTCCCCCCCCCCCTTCCTTTTAAAAAATAAAAGTTCCATTCAAGACTTTAAAAAAAATTTAAGTGATTAAAATCGTTTGCCCGTGGCTAACGGAAAATGTAAAGAAAACCCGGTTTCTCTCAACTACTTTTAATCAAATATTAGCAGATCCGCGTCCCCTTACTTCTAGTACAGCCTTACTTTAACTTCGCAAAAGTTAGCTTATCCTCTTACTTTAAATTCAAAAAAGTTCCAAAAATGCTCGGCCTATACACAGAAATATAAGATAAATAGAAACAGCTGGCTCATTATTCACAAACATTTTTTTTTGGAAACTAAGGACATTTTCATGGCATGATCGAGCAGAGGTCAGCTGATAAAATGTATGCTGCTTACTTCAAAAAAAAATCATAAAAAAGGAAGCATCATGAAGGAATATGCAGGGTGTTGTCGAATTCGACCTACAAATTCAGAGGGGTGATGTGTTAGCTTCAAATATAGGGTTACCATAAATAAAACTTTCGTTGTTGGCGTCTTAGTTTACACCAGTAGGTTAGGAAACTATTCCACACATTGGCAATGTTTTCGTGCTCGGTGTTAAATATTCAAGCTAAAAAGATTTTTTTTTTCATTTCGGCTTATACACGAGTTCCGAATTTTGGGTAAGTTTTTGAAGAAAATACGCAAATTTCGATTTTGCTGGCTTATATTCGGACATATACGGTACATAAGAGTTGGGTATTATGGAATACCATTTACATTTCTAAAAAGAACACTGGTTTTTGATAAAAATCTTTGAATCTTTGATAGAAATCTCCAAATTCATCATGGATATGTATAACAAACGATTATAATGAATTATCACTTGTCAAAAAACATTTATTTTGTCTTTATAAGAAAAAATATTTTTAAAAATGATAGTGGAGGGTACTATGGAATAGTTGGGGTAATACGGGATAGGTGGTTTAAACCTCATTGGAAAACTAAGACTTCATAAAATGTAATTATTTTTAACTATGGAAGCCATATTTTTAAGAAAGTTATTTAGGTTTAGAATTTATTAACAAAATTCATAGTCCAGTGCAGTCAATGTGAGGTCTGAGAATACAGCTGAAGCATTGAATCTAAATTTTCCGTCGTTGATCTTCGAAGAGTTTTCCGTTACAGAAGACACATTCAGCGTGTTTGTTTTCTGACTCTTTAGTTGATGGCATTAAGTCTATCATAAATAATGCATCAGAATGGAATGTGTCGGGTATTGTGGAATATCTAGTATTCCATAATACCCGACACACCATCTTGAAAAATGAACCTTTAAACTGAAGCACAAAGCATTGTTAGTTAAAAAATGACCCCAGTATTAAAAACTACAATTCTTTTAGAGTATATGCTTAACTTAAATGTTCAAGTCACATGTGTACTAGTGCGACAAAATTTTTGAAAATTTACCAGCAAAATTTTTTAGAAAATCGCAAAATACACTTTGTTTTGTAGCGAATGGTATGGCAAAAACAAGTGGTCAACTCTCACTGCAATGCCTCATGGGAGTCTTCAGTAGTTAAACATTTTTCGACGTATTAGTAGTTACAAACAGAACCACAACCTTGGTATTCCATAATACCCAACTCTCATTTACGTTTCAGCCAGCTTCTTGCACAGCATGTGAAGGACACCATATAAAAAGTTGGTTAGCTTTCTTTTTTAAGGTTCTATATTAGAATACTGTTTCCTCTGAGCAGAAAATGAGCTTTAGAATAAGGAATGATGATGAATGATGGAACTTTATTAGGTAAACTCGGTTTTCCTGGGTTTTTCATTAGGCGCGTCAAAATACTTAGGCTTACTTACGCATTAGAGGTTTTCAATTTGTAGTCTTCTGTAGGTAAGATGCATCCACCCCTTACATGAACAGGTATGTCATCTTCCACATTTTTGATTATGTATTCACCAGTTCGACTCTCTCGACGACTCTGCAGATAAAATAAAAGAGAAGATCGTGAGCAAGGATTTTAATTTTGAGATCATATTTATTTAGCAACTCTAGATGTATTGTGGGGTTTTTTATGTTTCTCTTTAGCTTTAACCCCTTCATATCCGATTTAAAAGTTACGCAATTCGCTTCTGAGTGCAGCCGTTTATCACATTTGCGTACTTATGCGGTGTATTGGGGCGAAGGCGCAAATAAGCAAATTTTCCTCAGAAATAAGTAAATCCTTTTCAAACACTGTCCAGATCATTTTATTACATTCTAAAGGCTTCGGAACAGTTTTACTGAAAGCCGAGCAAAGAAAAGAACCGCATTTCGGAGCAACGGATATATACGTCCGCAGCGGTTGAGTGAGACGGATATATACGCCAGTGGCACTTAAGAGGTTAATAATCATCCTAACTCTTTAAAAGGATGAAATATAAAAATACAAGAGAGAAGTAAGATAACCACAACAATAGGGAGCTTGATTCAGAGCAATTATTAATATTCAAAAAATTATTTGTAGTATCTGCGGTTTGCGGGAAGTAAATTGTTACACCAATGCACCTTACTTTTGATCTAAAGAATTCAAAGAATCCTTGCCTAACTCAATATTACTAATTATTTCGTCTTCATTCCTGCCTCTTATATGATATATGGTATGATGCCAAATTCAACCGACAATTTCAGAGGGCTGATAGCAGACAGCATGGAGATGACAAACCGCAATAGAATATGGGATCGCAAACCACGTTTATTCGGTGAAAATATTGATTATAGTAGTCGTCGAAAGGACGATAAACCACACGAGGGTAGTGGGGAAACAAATGTGAGGATTTGAAGCCCCGTGGTTGGGATGAAAAAATCTACACGTATGCAAATTTGCCACTTATCCCGGAGTTGCTGCAGGAAGTATCAGCCACTGCGGTTCAGAATGTATGGTTCATGCAGAATGGTGCATCACTACATTTTTGATTGCGGTGTTAAACCACCTCCATGCTACAAATTCTGTGAGGTAGATTTGACGCGACGAACCTGTTGCTTGACCTCTACGCTCCCCGGACTTCAATCTTTTGGATTTCTTCTTCTGGGGCCACCGGAAATTGTTTTTGTATGAGATGCCGGAAGGTGCAGTGAATGCGTCACAGCGTGGATGATCGTTACTTCAGCCGGCATTGCCAGATTACCGGATTTGTTTGAACGCATTCGACAGTCGGTCATTGTCGTCTGTGGTACAACCTAAGTGGCTGCAACTTCCTGTGAAAACCACTGTTCGTTACATTTCTGTCTTCGAGCTGCAATGCATTGTATGTACTGTAAACATGCTTTGCATCTAATAAATGTACTAGCAGCAGGGCCCGGCGTTGCACGGGCTTTTTCGAGTGTATAAATTTTCCTTTAAGTAAATTTCCCCTTCCCCTCTCAATATTACCTACAGGGGTGGATATGATTTCTACATTAATATGACATTAAAATTCCCTTTTTTGAAATTTCTTTGACTTTGCCCCGTCGGAAGGATTTCCTTCCCCTCCATTTACCCCGGTGTTCAACGGGCTTTTACCGAGTATATAACTTTATCTTCGTGGAAATTTGCCCTTTCCCTCTCGACGCCAGCACTTCTGTGTGTGGGCGAAGAACAGAACCTTGTATTGAGGTAAAAATGCCGCGGGAATTTTTTGGAATTCATGAATCAAAATGAGTGGATATCAAATTAAAAAATGATTGTCTTTTTTTTTTCATTTCAACAAATGATGGTATTTTTTTATTGAATATGTTAATTGCAATAAGGGACAGTATCTGCGTCATCATGCGATGATTAATTGTGCTAAAAACATTCATTTTGCTGCATAAACACGAAGTTTAATTTATTTTTTATCACTTTATTTTGAATAGTAGTGCAAATACCATTTCCTTGCAATTGTATAATATATTTTATTAGTGAACTTAGATATATTTTCAAAATTATATATTTTATATTTTAGTATTTTTATCCTGTCCTCAAAAAAAAACAGGCAAGAATTTCAGAAAATTTCTACCGAGGAAGTTTATTTTATGACTACAAGGTATTTAAAGTGATGATCGAAAAATGTTATTTTATTTTAAGCTAAGATGGAATGTGTATATTATATTAGGAAGAGGGATGGATATTTGTGTTATAAATACATAAGAAAATACAGAAAAATTTCACCTCAGTATATTTGAAGTCCCACCATTCTGTGTCAGGTAAATACATTCTAACGGATTTTTCACCCTGAAATTTTAAATAAGAAGATGGTCAGAATTGCATGCACTTTTAAACGAATAAAATTTAAGAAAATTACTTAGTTTTCTTAAAATATACTCTAATGTATAATCTGAAATATTGTGTGTAATCTCTCTAATAACTTAACCTCTCTCTTTCTCTCTCTTATAACTTATAAAAATCTAATTTTATACATTTTTCTTTAAATCTTTATTACGAATACCATTTTTCTAAGAGCCATTTCATTTCATTTCTTACATTAAAACTGTTAAATCCTGCGTTTTGTCGGGTTTATCAATGAATCCTAGAAAAGTTTTGTCTAAATAGCTTACATGTATCTTACTAGTGATTGTTTGGCACCAAACATTTTCCTAAAACCCCCTACGCGAGTTTTAAAAATAACTGCTATTTCCTATAATATTATCCCGTTATTATAAAAACTAAACTGAAGTAGATAAATAACAGTCAAGTAAATTTATCACAGTTAATAACAAAACAATGCATTTTTTATTACGAAAGTAAACAAAATAACATTTAATTTATTAATTTTGTACAATTATTTCAAATTATACAAGTAAGATAAAAAAAATTAAGTGAATTCCTTTACTTAGGTAAAAAAGAAAAATTTTATTTTAGTTACTTTTTATTAAACAATTACAATTAATATAGATATGTATATACACATATGACAGAATCACAATATTAAGTAGCAAAATGGAGAAAGCTATTTTCCTTACATTTTTCCATATTTTCCTTTCTATATAGGGTATTGGGCTATTATATATTTTTGTTTGCGATGATTTACTCATTAATTAAATTTAATTATTCCAATTATTATAGGAAAAAGAAATCACATTCTCAGAAATTGGGCAATCTCAGGTGGGATTTCAACCCATGACCTTTGGATTAGAAGTCCTATGCACTGCGCTACAGGGACACAATGTGAACGATTTTCCTTTTTATATATGGTGTTAGAATATTATTTTTGTTACTACTTATTCATTAATTAAATATAATTAATGAATTAATATTTGAAAAAACTGTATTTACATCAAGAGTCTTCCACTACAAGTTTTAAAAAATGTACTTGAACTTGAGTGGGTGAATAAAAAGTATTTATTAACTTTTGAAAATTTAAGCAAGATTTCTAAATAAATATATATAGGAAGACTGTGAACTAATATATATATAGTGCGAATTGAAAAATAAATGCCCAAATTGAACATTCCTACTGGCAGTATGGTTATCAATATATTAGATTGAGAAAATAAGTTCATTTTTTTTTCGTTAGATGGCTGTAATGATCGATGACTCATAAAATATCAATCAAACAATTTCAGATTTATGCTTGTTAGTAAAGTTATTTTTTTGCACTTAAAAAATTATTTTACTGGTTTTTTTTTTGGTTCATTCAGTTGTGAGTTACAAGGTGTTGAAAACAGAAGTCAAACAAAGAGAAATTTTGGTACATTTTACAGGTTTTATTTGATAAAGGTGAAAATGCACAATTTTGATTTCGTCAATTCCGTTCAAATAGGGTCATCGTTAAAAATGTCGATAAAATCACAAAGATGTTCGAAGTTAAGCGGCCATGTTAGTAGTAGTAGAATCGTACAGTAGCTAAATATTCAGAAAATGGTTTTAAACAATTTGCACATGGCTGGATTCAAAAAGAAATTTCGTGTTTGGGTGCCTCACCAACTAACACAAAAAGCATGGTAGGTTGAATTTCCATCTATGATGCCTTGACCAAACGGAATGAAATCAATCCTTTTTTCAAGCGGATGGTCACTGAGGATGAGAAATGGTTCATATACGACAACAATGTGTGAAAACGGTAGTGGTCAAAGTACGGTGAAGCAGCTCAAACAGTGGTCAAACTACAGGAAGGTTCTACTGTGCATTTGGTGGGACTGGAAAGGAGTCATTTATTATGAGTTACTTCCAAATGGCCAAACACTAAATTCGGATCTCTACTGTCAACAATTGGACCTTTTAAAGCTAGCTGTTGACCATAAACGGCAGAAATTAGCCAACAGGAGAGGTGCGGTGTTCCATCAGGACAACGTCAGGTCATACATGACTATAGTGACTCGCCAGTAACGCGGGAAGCTTAGTTGGGGAGTTTTGATGCATCCACCATATAGTGCGGACCTGGCCCCAGGGTATTGCCACTTTTTTCTTGCATTGCAAAACATCTTTAGTAATAAGAAATTGGCATCAAGAGAAAAGTGTGAAATCCGAATACAAGAGTTTTTCGCCAATAGGGACCAAGACTTCTATGAGAGAGGCATTATGAAACTATCTTTAAAATGGCAACAAATTATAGAATGAAACTTTTAATATTCGATTAAAATCGGTAATCCGAAACAGATTAAATGAAGTCTTAAGGTTCACGTAAATTAAGGGATTTATTTTTCCCCAACCTAATATATATCAGAGTTGATAATGCCAGAAATGTAATCAAATTTTAAATTGCGAGCCAGTGAAAAATAAAGGTTTAAAATTGATTCTACATGAGAAGAATAATATAATGGTAACTATGTAGACTAAGAAAATTAATTAATAGAAATCTGATCATATATAAACACAAAAAACATAATGGTCTTTGGAGTTTTATCTCGCATGTTTTTAAATGCTATTAATAAAATATATTTTCGAATTTTCGGGAGTATGTAGTATTAAGAAATTAATATAAGTTATAATTTTTTTAAAGCAAATAAAGGAAACAAAAAAAATCTTAAGAAAAGCATACCTCTCTTAAAATAGGCGATATCAAAAGGAATTTCCCCCACATGAACTGCTCACCATTATTCCAAGTATTTTCGTCTCTTGGAAATCTTAAACACACACAAAAAAATAATCAGTCAAAGTATACAATAATTATTTTTGTAATAGGCAGAGAATTGAAAATATAACACGATATGTGTAAACATTTACTATATAATTATAAATGCAACGTAGTAATTACTTCTCTACAAATGGAATATTTTTATGGATTTCGTTTAATTTAATACAATGCTGATATATGATTTGTTTTATTTATAAAATACTAATCTTTCACAAACATTTAATGGGCTTAAACTTGTTGTTAAAAACTCTCTATTTACAGGGTAATTCACTGCCAGACTGACAAACATGCAGTATGTGTATGGGGTACAGAGACGACCCGGGATCACATAGGAATGCAAGGTTACAAATGGCATAGTTGCAAGCTATAATGCAAAGAAGTAGAGAAAAAGCATCAGCACATTAATGGGACAGAAAATAATTTTTTGAAAGGTTGTACAACAACAGGTGTTCGAAATTATAATCAGAAGTCGTCTGGAAGGCCTGACAGACGCTCCATGGAGTTCCTTCCCTTCTGGAAGATCTCTCTTGGAGACTACCTTTTTGAATCGTACCTTCTATCCAGTCTTTTGGACGGTAGGGCTTATCTAATTTTTTTGCAACAAAAAAAAGTAGACCTGCTCGAACTTCTTGACACAGCACATTTTCCTCCTTCGCTGTGCCGCGCCATGTGGTACCAGCATGACGAGACTCCTCCGCATTATGGAATTCACATTCACCGATACCTCAAAGTAATCTTTGGATAGCGGTGAACAGGTCGTAGTGGCCCGGTTCAATAGCCAGCTACACGAGGACTTTTAGTGACGAGTAGCAGAGTGCACGTAGTTTCATTTGCCTGTTAAACCACTTAACTTATCCTCAATTGACTTCTTGTGTTGTCAAATGCAGAGTATAGTGTACGAGAAGCCCGTTCATACAGCTAAAGAGCTCATCATTTGAATATCTGTAACTGCCGGGTGGTACCTGACTTGCCTGGAATCTTTCAGAACGTAAGGAATAACATTCAGCGCCGCCGACAGACCTTCCAGATGACTTATGGTAGTAATTTCGAACACCTGTTGTGTAGTACAGTCTTTCAATAAAATCTTTCCTGTCCTATCACTGTGTTGGTGTTCTTTTTCTCGGCTTCTTTGCACCATAGTTCGCTGCTACGGCATTTGCGACCCCGCATTCTTATGTGTTTCCGAGTTGTCTCCCTGCAAATTAGTTGATTTGGTAAGGAATCACCCAGAATATTGAGATTTCATCCTAAGTATCTATAAAATTGTTCTCAGTACAACGGACAATAGTTAAAACAAGCCGGTTTTGAAAATTATTGTGCAGTCACCAGTTTTATCTCGTGGTCTGAAATGTGTGAAGAATTTTATTTCTTTTAACTTAATATTAAGGTTTGAGTTTATATTCACTATACTATTAATACAAAATAGGTATTAACTATGAGTTTTTTAATATATTTAAATATTCTAATTTGAGGAAGGCCACAAACGAGACAGACTAAAAACAAAACTGAAGTTTGTATTTCAGGTATCCCTCTATTTAGGAAAATTTTTTTTAAAAAAAATGGAAAAATGGAGATTTTTTTGAAATTTTTATATTTAATTAGTACATTTTAAGAAAAAAAATGCTAAAATTAAGAAGGTAAAAAGAAATTATTACTAAAATGGGAAAAATTGGTAAAAATTTGCAAAAAATTACATAGATTTATACACACTTTGTACAAAAAGTTTATGAACAAATTCTCAATTTTTTCTACTTTGATGTGTTACTTTGTCATTCGTTTTTGAAATGACCTTCAGGATAAGAGATATTTTAATTTTTACAAAAACTAGAACACTTTATCCGAGTTATTAAATGAAATTGCTTAAAATAACATTGATTATATTCACATAAGGGACTGTAAATTTCATAATAAAACAGTGATGGATAAATCTGAAGATTAAAACACTTCTACTATTATACAGAACAAACACACACAAAAATTTCAGATAATTATGTTCAAAACTTTTTGAGCAATCGCCGTCCCCGTTTGAGCATTTTCTAAGAAACTCACTTCGAGTAAAATGCATTTTAATGTTTGGCCTCTTGTTCAAAGTTACGGCATCTGCTTTTACTGAAACACTTGTAGTTTTTGTTCTAGTGAATGGAAAATAAAAGACTTTGTATTTTTATAAAGCTAACAAGATGGCCTATAAAATAAAATCATAAAAAATTGTCAATTTTTGAAAAAAAATGACGATTTTATGGTATTTGTATACCTTAAGCAATTTATGCTTGCGTTCACACTGTTAATTAGAGATAAACAGGGTGTTGGTGAATTCGACCGACAGATTCAGAGGGGTGATAGTTGGCAGCAAGAAGACGACAAATCAACATATAACATGGGGTCGGAAATCACGTTTGATCGGAGTACTTCAAAAAGCAGTTATGAAGGGTATGATGTCAAGAGAAATGAAAAAGGAGAGCAATAAGAGGTAAAAATACACTTATTAAACTTAAAGCAAGATAACAATACGAACAACAGATCACAGCTCGCCGTCAGAAGTGCAACAATCGGAATTGTTTGAAGTAGAAAAGTCGACTCACATCAATGTAGGATTGTCAGATTCGTTCAAGAAAATCCAGGGTGATGGAGATATCAATTAAAGTGGCGATGATACGTTACATGAGAGACTTCCCTGTAGCCAATAACGCCACAGGTGATTTCACGAGGCCCCAGAAAAAGAAATCCAAGGGATTGAGGGCTGGGGAACGTGGAAGTCGAGCAATATGTCCGCCGCGTCCAATCTACCTCCCAGGATATGTAGCATGAAGGTAGTACGCACCGCAGTCGAAAAATGTGCAGGTGCACCATCTTGCGTGAACCACACGTTCTGGTGCTCAGTGACTGGTATAGTCCCCCTTTTATTCTACCCAAGGGACTGGGAGAAATTTGCATACGTACAGGTTTCTTCAACCCTAACACGGTTCTCCAAATCTCTGCATTCATTTGGCCTCTCCCCTTGTCTGGGTCATGGTCCATCCTATGGCTACTAATATCACGATTCTCCCCGATTGAATGAGGTTTGCGACATCATGTTCTATTTTGATTTGTCGCCTCCATACTGTCTACTGTCACCCTTCTGAAGTTGTCTGTCGAATTAAGCAACACCTTGTAATTGAGGTATGCCTTAATATGTTGTAAACAGAGTAATAATTATAAATAGATCAAAATACGATATTAAAACTGGAGTAAGCTAATTGGCTTCTTTATAAAAGAAAGCTTAAGGAAACCAAAATTAAATTTATTTCCGAAAACAAAAGAAAAATTTAAAAATTTGCACACACAAATATATATATATATATACAGCTTTTTTTAGAAGGGCTTAAATCTGGAAACTAGACTCGACTTTTTTTCATTCGGTAATTCTGAAGAATATTTTGTATTAAATAGCAGTAACAAATTTTTAACAATGGGTACTTAACACATTTATATTACTGATGTCCGCATTTAATTGAATATATTTAGAAATAATAACTAATTAAACTACTTACTCATGAAACAGAGGTCGAACAACAGTGTTTCCCCATACATGGGCGTAGTAAAAAAGAGTATATAAATATGGATTGAGGGTGTATCGACGCTGTACTGCCCTCCTGGAAGCTTCTTTAACTGCATCTCCAAGAACTGCTGGATCCTGCTCCTATAAAGGGAAATAAAATCTTTTAAGCCTATGGGTATAAGAATGTTAACAATAAACCAATTGATTTGGTTTGTTGTTTATCGAAAAACAATTAGTTTAACAAACAAAAAATGCAGAAAAATATTCTTTTTAAGAGGTTTATCAATAATAAACAAAAACATTACTTCAAAGTACAAACACGATAATATCATTTATGTTTTCTGAATAAAAAAATTATCAAGATGAACTTTTATTTGGATAGTCTGTATATATATAGACTATCCAAATAAAAGTTCATAAAACCGCCTCTTTGATATATCAGTCCACTTTACCACGAGTACGAACGAAGAATACTGGGTGTAACAATTTAGTGGTTACAAACTTTCAGAACACATTGATGATGCGAAATCACACAGGAATGCATGGTCGGAACCGCCTTTCTGGCGTGCTAGTGACGACACAAAACACAAAGAGGAGGAAACATGTTTATTATCCTTAAAACAGCAAAAAATTAAGGGAAAAGAACAATAAAGGGCCATTACGGGTGTATGCCAGAGTGATAGGGGTGCACCTCGTTAGTATGTTGAATTTGTCAGATGTCCATATGGGAAATCCTGACATAACTAACGAGAGCCCTCATACAGAAAGCGAAATTGTTCTGTACCAGTTCCAGCTTGGTACACTTGGTATTCTTACACTTCGCTCATGTTCTTGCGTGTTCATGATGAAGGATCCATTATTAGACAATCTCTAGCTCCAGCATGCAAAGAAGTGAATGAGGGAATATAAACGTCACCCTATTCAACTCACAAAGGCTTTTGGAATCGGACCACATAATTTTGAACTCTGGTCAAGTGACGAGAACAACACCTAAGCTGGTACCCCCTCCTAACTACCACACCACACCAATGGGAGGACGTTTGAGCTCTCGATAGATTTGACGTGCATCGCTCCCCTACACGGTGGGTATTTAGTGGTACTAGGCTCGAACTCATGCAATGCCAGCCACGATCGGATACCTTGACCACTAGGATACCGTGGCCAATTTAAGTGAGAGAACAATAAGAATTTGTACTGATTATGGCTGATCTTTCTTCTAACCCCAAAAAATCAATAAACGCATCGCGTTCATTACAACATTTGTGGCACATAACAAACCGGTTGAGCCCGAGCCGATGGCAATTAAAAGGTTAAAAGAATTATAAAAATGGGCCTATTTTTTTCATAGGGTCCCTGGCCCTCAAGAAATCTTAGGACATCATTGGTTTGGTTAAATGTAAATTGCTTTTCCATATGTTTGTCTGTTGTCATTCGTCAGTTGACAAATAAAGGTTATTTGTTTATCATACAACAAAAGTATAAATAAAATTTTAACAAAAATAAATAAACAAAATTTTATTGCATGGTGTTTTGGTTATACGTATTCTATACTTGACCGAATCCATATCAGTTTCTGACAAACACAGCAAGGGGTGCTTACGAGGAAAAAAGACAAAATGGTGTTTAAATTATTTGTGCAAACTAAAACATAACAAAAGATAAAAATATCCTTAACAATATTGCACTTTAGATTAACAAGATTAAAAAATCTTAGTGGCTAGTCCTCATTAAACGATGAAACAAGCGTATTTATTCTGCTTTAAAAAAATTCTCCTACACCCACAAGGTCCACTCTCTCTCTATAATTTCACCTTATATCTTAACATTGGTGGTAATGAGGTCGCTGATAGACTCGTCAAAGAGGGTAGTAAATGAAACGACCACTGGCTCTTTGCTTACTTATCAAGAACTATAGTCAAATGAATGATCTAAACTCACACAATTTAATATGGCGTATTCCACCTATGTACCAATGGTACACAGGAACATCCCCTGGCTCTCTGCTGGAAATCAAATGTGACAATAGCTCTCAAATTGCTCTGGTTAGACTAACAAGTAGCCACCTTAAATGTCTTTCATTTTAGTGGCAGAAAAATCCACCCCACTTGTACAAAATGCTGTGACCATCTGGCTTCCCCGGATGGTATTCTGGGTTGCAAGGAACTTTCTAAGGAGGACTTAACACCTAATCCGCATATTATTATAGATTTTGGGGGGGTCAACAACCTTCAGAAGCTGATCTGACATATGCCAGATGTTTCGAGGATAAGCAACAACAACGTAACAAGATAAGAAGAAATTCAAGGTTTTTAAATACAAAGGTATCTGTAGAAACGAATTAACAAAAACACAAATTATTTATTGTGCACAGCTCCACAAGAAATTAATGCATTTTCCTAAAAATGTTTCAAACTTTGCCTAAAATGTTGAGTCTACTATCTTATAAACCAAAAGTATATAACTTTTAAAACAAAGGAACGGATTTTAGTAAAATTATGTTCACAATAAGAAGCAGGTGTAATTACCTTTTGTCCCATGCCATTGTGGTTCCTGTAAAATGGGTAGAATGCTCCCAATTGCATCCAACGCATACAAAGCTCGGGTGTCGTATCTTTTACAAATCCGCACACATCAGCTCCTATCTAATAAAAATGAGAAAAAAATTATCCTTAAGGTTAAAATTCTCACAAATTTTATGTGTGTAAAACGCACCACCTACATGCATAACAATTTTCAACTTTTTAACTTTTTTACAAAAATAATTTCAACATTCTAACCTATTTGCAAAGAGAGCTATAATACTTACGGAAGATCGATATTTGACAATAAATGCACATCGTCACTGACAAGGGGATGGAACTACTAAGGAAATTCATTTGGGGATGAGATTTTGTGTAATAGTAGTACTCCTATAGGGTGTTCAACCCTCAATGTAATTCCACCGAATGGCCAGTCAATTCGGAGAAAATAGCCTTCGAAATTCATACTTAACTAATTTACAATTTATTTTCCTCCTACTTCAGCGTCGCGATGGCGTAGTTAGCAGCATATCGGAGTACCATGTGATAGGTCAGGTTCGAAACGCGCGATCTGCCAATCTGCAAATTGTCAGATCCCGCGTTTCGAACCCTGACCTACAGCATGGTACTCCAATACGTTAATTTGAATATTATATATAAGAAGCAGCCCCCATTATAATATACTCTGAGTACATTCCAGAGACATTGCATTTTTCGTGTTTGTAACAATTTTGGACACCAGAGTATTATGTAAAATTATATATAAAATACATGAAAAAAACTTACATACGGAATACCAAAAATGTTGAATTCCATCATTCCTGAAAGAATAATCTCAGAATTAAAAAAGGAATATTTACTAATCTTTTAAGTAAATGATGATAGAAATGCAGCATTAGAAATATACAAGCTTATACAAATAATCTGGTGCAACATACCGAGTATTTATTTGATATGTTGTTCTAACAATTTTCAGTAAGATATCAACCTCTTAAAAACTGTTGTACTATTTAATCCTTTAAAATAATTTCATATTCTTATATTATATGATTTAAATTACTGATGTAAGAAGTCAATAACTTATCATAAATCAGAATGTTATTAAGATCTTCAATAAGCCAGAATATTGCTAGAATATCTTATCTGATACATTTATACGTATACAAAAAGTCCCAGGATTATTGGTACAAACTTTATGATGACGTAGGAGCCATGACAAGGATTCAGATTTCTATAGATCACAAGAGCATAAAAGGAAACCGACATGCATTATCGCAGTCATTTGAGCTGTCGACGCCCGCAAAGGAGTATGGAACAGTTTTACGAACACCTAGCTGACAGATATGTCCCTTATTTAAGGATTGGCAGAAGGAAATGTATGAGCATCAGAAAGATAGTATCGCACTAAAGGTACCCTCCCCCCAGAGATACACCGGACAGCCGGATATTTACAAATTTGCATCACAATTTGTGACGGTACTCTTTGAAGATGACTAGAGTGGTTTACCTACACGTTGCAAAACACAATGAACATTACTCCGAGATCCTCGTACGGTAGAAGGGAAGCCTCGTACGCTGGTACTCTAATTCCTTCGAACGGTGTCCAATACATTTTGTTCTCCACTGGAAGTTCGAGCCAATCATATTCACACCAACTATGCTTTTTACCTCGTAATGATGCATATTCACACAAATTGTGATGTAAATTTGTAAATATTTGGTGATCCGGTGCATCTTTCCGTGGGTAACTTTTGCAATACAATATTTCTCCTGATCGTAAATTTCCTTCTGCTAACCCATGTATAAGGTCCTCGTAAAACTGTTTCAAGTCATCTAAGGGTGATGATAGCTCAAATGACTACGGTAATGTAGGTTTGTTTCCACCAGTGCCTTTTGTAATCAGCGCCACCTAACACCGAACGAATACGTTTCCGATCATAAGTTGCTATGCAAATCTGAATCCTTGTGAAGGCCCCTACCTCTTCATAAAGTTTGTCCCAATAATCATTGGACATCCTGTATGTACACCAGCGATTTATGCAACTTTTAAGAGAGTATACAGTCACTTTAAATAATTCCATGAACAAGAAAGATAATATAAAAGGAAATATATGCTTCTAGAATAAAATATATATTCAGAGATGTATTTTCTATTTGATTTTGTGTGTGTTTCGATAATTTTATTTAAATTCTTTATTTTGTGTATCTCATACCTAAAATTTGTAAGTATGCAATTTCTTGTTTTAAAAGTTTTTAAAAGTATTAAAATGGTTTTGTCTTATTTTCTACTTACAATATGTTGTTGTATACTTTAAGGAAAAGTTTCCTTAAAAATCTTATTCTTAATGTAAGCTATACTGTGATTCTACTAACGATGGAAACACATTGGGTAAGTAGATAGTTAGTCTGATAAATATAGAATATTTTTATGAATTTTATTTTCCAGTAATTTATGTGCTGCATTTTTCCTATTGATTTTTATATCTAACCAATAATATTGGCAAAAATAAAAGGAAAAAAAAGGGTCTTAAAAATGTTGCACCTTTTCGCTCAATCTTGCATCCTTGACATACAATGAGGTCTGAGGGACTTCCTTCATTTCATGTGTTATTAACAGTTTGAAATTACCGAAACATCAAGAACTGTCCAGGCAGAACTGACTCAGCAAGAGCCGTGAGTCAATTTTGTTTTGCTTCGAAAATATGCTCAACATTATCTTCCTTTCTAAATAATACCAGAAATCCACATTCCCGGAAATGAGAAGGCGTACATCAAATTTCGTTTTATTTGCACACCAAGAGGGTCAGCCTGGACATTTCCATATATAAATATATGTGTGTGTTTCTTACTTTATACAGTTTAAGTTAGATAATTTCAATGATATATTCAATATATTTATTGATTTTAAGTGTTTATCCTCGGTAATACACCTTTCATACGCTTTGTGCAAAATTATATTCGTTATAAGTTTATTACAGACCTATGACTGAGCGACGTAGATCATCCCAAGTGCTTTTATTATCTCCAAGCCAGTGTCCAGTATAACGTCCACTCGAAGGATACGTTGAACGTGAAATGACAAGAGATCGACCACTTACTGCCTTTTCAGCGGCTCTGAAAGGAAAGAGAGGAAGAAAGCCGATATTATATATAAGCAATGTTAAATTGTTAAATATCAGATAATAAATATTTATATTATATAAAATTTTATACAGGGGATTCATAAAGCAGTATACAGTTTCAATTCACTATAATTCAAGAACAATGTAAGCTATTAAACGTAACCTGTAACAGAATTGCACCGTACAAATGTGACAACATAAATTCATTACCTCCTGTGATATTACCATGGTTAAAGCATTCTCAAACCTAGTTTCAAAAACTGAATAAAAGGCATTTAAATGTTAAACATAGGTTGAAACGACATTTTTCTGGCAGATTGCCTGTGGCAAATTCAGAAACTGTTAAAATTCACGAAGTCCAGTTTTATACTCCTTTAGCTTGATTCTGGCAAGAAACACTGAAATGATGGACCTTTTTTAATAAAATGTATGCTATCGCCTTGTAACTGCAAATTAACTCCAGTAAATTTAGTAAATAAAGGTGTTAAATAGTTAAATCAATTGATTAAATTTTCTTTTAAAATTAAAGTCACAATCTGGTTTAGGCTCTCTTAGACCCCATTTACACTTCATGGACCCCCAAATTATTTTTTGGCTGACGTGGACCCCTTGAAGGCCGTCATAGACTGATGAAGATCCATATAGACCACTTTGGGAATCACTGCTCTAAGTAAATGATAAAAAAAATCAATCTATAAAACAGGGGTGGGTGGACTTTCCCATGGTACGGGCTATTTCTAATGTTCTTAAAGTGTTGTAGTCCACCCAATGGAGAAGGTGTGACCATTCTATATTAAAATTATATGTTTTCTTTCCTCAGCACTTGTTTTTGACATTGCATCATTCTTTTAAGAGTAGGACAGATAGCTATTTTTACTGCAAAAACACAAGTAAGACAAAAATGTCAAGTTGAATGCTTGAACATCTATGAGTGACTGTTAGACAGTGGAGCGTGAACGTATTCAAAGCAGCCAGCAGAGAACATACATGAACCAATGAACTGAAACCAACGTAATACATTTATATTGTTCGGGACCGAGTCCAGTGCCATCGCGGGACATGATATCAACGCTAGAACCCAATCCCGTAGAAGCGCGGGGTGTGAGAAGCTGTTTCAATGGCCAATCCCGAGCTATCACTGCAAGAACAGGTCATCAACATTTATTCTTCCCATCGGTTGGCGTGTGGGGAAAAATTCATTTATACGGCTGGCATCGCTGTGATTGCTTTTTTCCCTTACAACAGTAGTGAACGTGTTACGCGCCATCGTGCACTTCCAATGACGGTACATGTGTCGTCTACACATTTATAAATTATTTGCTTAGGGAATCACAGTCGCATCGATTGTGAAAGGCCAGTTTTCCAGTCTAGCTGGTGTCAGTATTCAATAAATATGTTTCTTTTAATATGCGCGTATTAAATCTTAGTCTATGTGGTCACCCCAAAATGTCTTGGCGGTTTACTGGTCGATCGCGATCGACTTAATGCTCCACCCTGCTGTATAAGAAATGATTATTTAGAATAGAACAGAGATGGAAAAAGTATATGATAAAAGGAAGTCAAAAGATTAAAATATATGACAGATGAAAAAAAAATAAACTATTAGAAGAGATTATTTTAGATGTGCTATGTGTAAAGCACTATTGTAATTTTGATGCCATGTATAAAGCAATATTATAATTTTGATGCCATGTGTAACGCACTATCGTAATTTTGACGCCATACGTAAAGCCCTATTATTCTTTCGCTACATATTACTAATTTTGACAGCAATAGATAATCTAAAAAGTATGTGTTTAGCTTTTGAATTTGTAGTTGATACTTGCATCTTATTTCTCTTATTTACATTCATTCTATTCTATTCACCTAAGATATTAGCTTACTTTTATTATTTTTGTCAAATTAAGAACCAAAAAAAAGGACAATAGCTCAATAAAAGAATGATTGAATTTCTTTTTTTTTTTTTCGATTTCTTTCAAATTTGGAATTTTTATCAAAAAAAAAAAAAATCAAATGGAATTTTGCTTGATTCTATAAGTGTCTCAGGTCAAATGACCAAATCAATACATAAAAACAGGAATTTTTTTTTATGTTTGATTCATTACTATTATGGGATTACTATTTAGCTTAATACTAAAGAGTTTCAATTAAACATCCTTTGAAGCAAATGATAAATATGCTAAATAATTTTAATTAATTTAAAAAATTTCAAACTTTTCACTCAAAGAAAAATTTATTTTAAAATTGAAGTAGCACATATTTAAAGCAAGTTAACCCTTTAAGTGCTCATTTTTTTGTTTTTTGTTTTTTTGTTTTTCCACAAAGGCATATTTTTTTATTACACATGACAAATAACAACACTTAACAGAATGCGAAAATAGAAAAGTTTTCTTTTAATTTTGAAATTCAAATTTTTTGCACCACTTTTTATTTTATAATTGTGTAACACACAAAAACCCTGAAATGTTTGCTTTTTAAAAGTACATTCTGTATGCAGTGAAGAATGTTTCGTATATTTTAAAAGAATTTCTCTCTCGTACCAACAAAAAAATTTCGTGTTCGTACCTCTTTTTCAAACGGTACAGGATTTTGTGCGCGTGTGCATATACCGGGTGACCATGATTAAACTTGAAATTTACGAGCAATCTATAACAAAAACTATGCAGCGGAATTGCATGAAAACTGGGTAATGGCAAAATGAAATGATGGGAATGTCATCGAGTGGGAAAAAAATAATGAATTTCAAAAAACCCTCCTAGGTGGCGAATCATAGCTTTATTGAGAACATATTAATAATCTACTAAAATTTACAAAATATGATCGATATGTTGTCCACCAATGTCTGCTACCATTTGGAAGTGGCAGGCTAGGCGATGTGATACAACCACAGTAATTATGCCGGATAGTGCTTCACCACACATCGCCTGTTGTGTGAAGCACATCCGCCGCCATTTCAGTGACGACAGAATAATCTGGCTGTGTTTTCCTACATCTTAACCTCCTAGATCCCTCGACTTGAATCCTTGCAACTTTTGGCCTGGGGGTACCTCAAGGCCGTGGTCTACCGTGATCCCATCACATTTCTATGCGATCTCAAAGAAAGTATAGAACGCCGTGTGCATAACATTCCTCAGTTCAGGCTGCTTTCAACAGTCGAACATGGGATTTTAAGGCTTCCAAATGGTAACAGATAATGATGGACAGCATATCGAGCATGTTTTGTAAACTTTTGAAGATTATTTATATGTTCTCAATAAAGCTGTAATACACCACCTAGGGGCGGTTTTTGAAACACATTGTTTTCCACTCGCCCTTGATAAAATTTCCATCACTTCATTCTGCCGTTTACAATTTTCATGCAATTCCGCTGAATAGACTGCTTGCAAATTTCAAGTTTAATTATGGACACCTAGTATTTATGCACACACAATTGGAAGCGTGGTGTAATGTTAAGTCTTAAATTGCAATGGAGACACAGATAATATGGGCTTTTGGGAGTAATCCTTCCATTTTAATTTCGTTTCAAGCAAAAAAATTGCACATTTCCTTGCCAATCCCTGTTTATTCACGGATATTTCCAAGAATCCAAATTCCTGCCTTTTGTGAAGGATTTATGCCTTCCCCACAAAGAAAATCCCGGATGAGAAGAATTTCAGTACCACAGACAAACTGCATGTCTTAAAAACACTAGCATTAATAATCTCACAACAAAAATTAAAAAATGATACAAATGATACAAAGAAAAAAATATCGCTGCCCGTACGTTGTAAGGGCAAACCAATTGCGGCCAGCTTTCGGTAGCCCGTATCATGCAAGCAAACCAGTTAAGGGGTTAAACATTGAAATTTTGTTTCATTTAAATTCTTGCTTAAGTATATCAAAAGAAAGAAAATAAGCATAATACTCAAGAGTGGGTTGAGACTGACTCCATCCGTATATACTGTGAACGTCATAATGGCGATAGTTTATCGTTTCACTTGAATGAATACTTTCCATGCACAGAGTCATCTTGGATATCCTTTCACTTCCACTATCTTTCACTGTTAGAGAAAAAAACAGAATTTTTATGAAAGTTTTTTATTAATAAGTTTTGAGTTGTTAAAAATACTGGTTCCGGTTTTTCAAAACATTTTCACGATAAAGGGAAACATTTTTCTCGACTTTAAAATTGGTGATTGTCGTACTTAATTAGTCTGATGGTGAAGATTACGGATTTGTGGCCGGCGGTCATGAGTTCGAACCGAGAATCGTAAAAGATCCACCGCATAGGAGGGTGATGCAGGTTAAATCTTTCGATACTCAAACGTTCCCGTTGGTGTGGTGTGGAAGATAGGAGAGGGAGTTCCAGTTCGGGTGTCGTCCTCATCACTTGACCATGGTTCAAAATTACGAGATCCGTTGCCAAAAGCCCTCGAGTAGCTGAATAGTGCGACGTAATTATTCACTCATTCATAGCCTTATCAGTGTTTTTTTATACAGAATGTCAAAATGGAATGAATGTCGAATGCAATTATGTAAACTGGAACGGATAGAAAAAGAAAACTGTCAAATCAATTGACACCAATAAATCAACATTCGCATGCTTATTATTTATTTCAGTTTGTGATAACGTTTGGTTCCTACTTACATCTAAACCCTCTTGTCTATCTGTAAACTCGGCTAGATGTGTGGGAGAAATAGAATAATCCACAGACATGATTTCAATCTAATTAATTTGTTAATTCTTATTTATCAATTAGGCACAATACAATTCTAATTAAGGTAGATGATATATAGTAGAGTGCGGAGGTAAGATTCTATAACACGAGGATACTACTACAGTCCCTCAACTGAATCTAAGACAGCTTAAATACGCTCAAATATAACTACGTCGCACACTAATTAAACTAGCTTCTACTTAATCAAACGCACAGTACCTGGACCTTTTATGCGTCGGATCCTACACTGGAAACTTGCAGGTGTTATCTTCGACTTGATCAATGTCGTTGTCTCTATTCTCTGTAATCTTTAACTAATTCCCCTCCTTTTCAATCTTCAACTATCAACTAATTCTCACACTTTATGTTAACTCCTACTTACACACTCCAACGTATCAACTTCAGCGTGCCAACAACAACGTGTCGACAACTAACCGCCAACTCGCGAAAACAGAATTTATATAATATACCTCATTTACATAATCACGTTTCCTTACTCGATAAAAGTTGGTTGAATTAAATATTTTCCTTAAAAAGACAAGAATTTATTAGTGGAACCACGTATAGATCCGTCACAAGCTTATTGCCACTGAAATAAGTAATAAGAGTCACAAAATATTACTGTGTTTTCTCGCATGTTTGACATTATTCGGTAAGCAGAGTTTTGTGCAATGATGAAATATATTTGAATAAATGAAAACAAATGGCTGATAAAACTATACAATGATCTAAATGGATTTGACACATTGATTCAAAAAAACTGCACAATATTAAGTATTTTCTTATGATTTTTGAGGTGGTAACTTCAGTGATAGGCGCGTTTTGCTGAGTGAGTGAGAGAATATTAACGTCGCACTGTTCAGCTATAGGAGTGCTTTTATGTATTAATATAAAAGAATGCTTAGTTATTTAAACATTGCCCTTTACAGGAAATGATGAAATAAACAAATGCACCGATGAATGAGCAGGAAAAAGAGAACTACTTAACGGCCGCAGGCGAAAATGTCGTAAACAAATGTTTACATCAGAACAATTGGATTGTCTTGCCCAGAACAATTCTGAAGTTTTCACTTCTATCGTGTATATATAAGCACACACACAATTTTTTAAAATTTTATTTTAAGTGTAAGCAAACTAATATAAATAGTCAAGTACTAATTTTTAATATAATCAGACTTATGCTCGTAAAAATTAAATATTTCTTACCTTAAGAAAATTAATTTTAAAAAAAATTATTGCAAAGTTTTGTTATTTTTTTTTTTTACTTAAGTTCAGTTTTAGGTTAATTTTCATTACATAATTTATGCAGCACAAAATGAAAAGCATAAAAGTTGTGGAAAATACTTTGTGATATTAATCCTTCAAAACTCTTTAGAACCTGCAGAAGAATTAGGAGTATTGTTGAAAACATTTTCATTAAAAATCAACATTTGGAACCCTTTTGAGAATAGTGATTGTCTTTTAAGGTATCCGACTACTTTCGGAACCTTCATTTTGCAAAGGTGTACAAACCAGTGGCGCACACAAGGGGGTCCTCGGGTGCGGACCCTCCCACCCCCGAAGTCCTTAATTTTTTTTCCGGTTGATTATAATCCTATTTGTATATAGTACGTAAAATTTAATTAAGTATTTGTTATTAATAATTCATTCAATAATTCATTCGATTTCTTACTGTTTTTTGTTATTGAAAATCGACAAAATCAAAAGAATATATTGGGCGGCGTATTGGAGAATGATACGAAAATTGTGTACTTTCGACCCTTGCCTTCCCCCCTCTTGAAAAATTCTTGTGTGCGCTACTGGTACAAACGAATAAATAAATATATATATATATTGATATTCAGTGTCATTTAAATTAAAATGCACGCATAAAATTCTTTTAAGAATAGTAATACAATAAAAAAATTATTTAAATTTAATTTTTTGACAAAAAAGGAACATAGAATTGTCTATTTTCAAAGCATTCTCCTGTTATGAAAAATACTTCTGTGATAATATTTTGCCTATATGTAGCTCAGACCTTTGTACTGAGCCTGAACAAGAATTTTTAAAGCATTTAACTTAGAAAAGGATTTATCCATATTTTAATGCATCAGGGAGGAAAAATTTTAATTAAAAAGATACCGATTATTATTTCAGAGAGAGAGAGAGTTGGTAGCAACTCTGAAAATAATGTGAATTTTTCAAAAAGTGTAGTTCAGGCTCTTAAGAGAAGTCTTAAGGTATCAGACTACCTTTAAACTGTGAATTTTGCCAAAAATTGACAAAGTATTTTTTTTATGATTTTATTTTATGGGCCATCTTATTATCTGAATAAAAATACCAAGTTTATCATTTTCCGTTTACTAAAACAAAAACTACAAGTGTTTTAGTAAAAGCAGATGCCATTACTTTAAGCAAAATGTCGCACTTTAAAACGAGTTTTACTCGAGATGTATTATTTAAAAAAAAAAAAAATGCTCAAACGGGGACAGCGATTGTTAAAAAAGATTTGAAAATTATTAACTGAAATATTTTGTGCATGTTCTGTGTAACAGTAAAAGTGTTTTAACCTTCAGATGTATCAATCACTGTTTTATTACTAAATTTACCATCCCTTATGTTAGTAAAATCACTGTTTTTTTTTAAGCGATTTCATATAATAACTAAGATTAAGTGCTCTAGTTTTTGTAAAAATTAAAATATCTCTTATACCGAAGGTCATTTAAAATGAATAAACATAGAAACACATCAAAATTGAAAATTTGTTCATTAACTTTTGGTACAAAATGGACCACGTTTATGCTATTTTTTGTCAATTTTTACCTATTTTTTCCCATTTTAGTAATAATAATTTCGTTTCCTCTTCTTAATTTTAGCACATTTTTCTTAAAATGCACTAAACAAATATAAAAGTAACAAAAAAAATCCACATATCTCCTTTTTTTAAAAAAAAATAAGTTGTCACCAACCAGTCGGATACCTTAAGAAAATAGTATTACTATAGAAGCATTTTCCATAAAAGGTAAATGTTTTGAAAATATGTAATTCTATGTTTATTTTTTGTCAAAATATTGCATTCAAATAATTTTTTATTGTAATTCTATTCTTAAAAGAATTTCATGCGTGTCTTCTAATTTAAGTGACACTAAATATTTTTAAAAAATTCATTTGTATGCTTTTGCAAAAACGGCTCCAAACGTAGTCGGATACTTAAACAAATTCGTAAATGCTCGTAGGATCATGAGAAGAGCATCTCTCTCTTTCTGTAGTTCACTAAAACTTAGATACCTCCATGCCTATTTCCATGAATCGTTTTGAGAGCTTACAGATCTTAAAAACATATTTCTAAATTCGGAAAAAAATGTAGTTACTAAAACACTGTCTTCTTTTCCCTTTCTGAATGCACTTTATCGTATCTGTTGTTGTTGCTTGTACCACCTGATCGACAGAAGCATCAAATCAAGGTCCACGAAATTCATTGCGGCTAAGGGCTAGAATTTTACACCTGTCGTTAGCCTAAGCTTTGAGCCCCCATGGAAAGTGACAGTGCGACTTTGCTCGGTACAACACGATAGATGGCGACACCATTCGGACCCACTGATTTAACGAGCACGTTCTCCGTACATACCGGCGGGCATTTGGTGGCATCGGGCATCGGACCCAGGCCTTCCGGTCTGGAGTCCAACGCTCTAACCACTAGGCTACCCATGACCTCCTTTATGTATCTAAATAAATTCATTCATTTAAATTTGGGACTGGAAGTAGAATTAATTCTGCAAGGGATTACGCTTGCGAACTCAAAATAAATGGCAAAGAGTAGACTTTATTAATTTATTTTTTTGCTTCAATTAATTTAATAAATTTGCAAACATTTTAAGAAACATGAAATAAAGATATATTAAAGTTTTTGCTGAAATTGATGTTTAAAGTTATTAATTTTACTTACATGGATTGTAGGGTGGGTCATCATAAGGGCTATTCGGGCATTTTAAACTCCAGCACTTAGGTTTGTTCTCACAATAGAAAGGTTTATCTTCATTGGTTCCGAAATTTGATGGTTCATTCATATCCTGCCATATTAAAAAGATGTTTATAAGTTGCTTTACTTCAATTACAGTGAATATTTGCTTCAATTATTGTTGGGCTATCGGAATTATAAATAAAAACAGGAGAAAATAAGAATTGTTGAAATACGATTATATTATGTGACAGAATAAAATAAGAATGCGAACTTAACAACAGTAATAATTTATTCTTCATAACACACACAAAAATGTATTTTATATTTTTAATTGGTAATATTAAATTTAACTAATATTAAATTGCAGAAGAATATTAACTATTGCATGTTTGGGCATCTGAAATATGTGATACATATATATAAGTAACTTCCTGCCTACTCCTTTAACAAATAGCTTACTTTTAAAAGATACAAATAAAAAAAAAATAATTACGATCCAAAGTCCATCGAAAGGTAGTTTTTTATGATAATCCACGATGGTATTTATCCACCAGTTCTTGGCTTTGTCGTCTAAAAAGTTTGGAAATGCTACATGTGTTTCAGGCCACACCTATAACACAAAAAAGTAATTAACAAGATAGAATTCTAAAATAAAATGTATATCGGACCTCTATCGCTAAAGTCACTAAATCCCGAAAAAGTTTGGAGAAGTAAGGAAAAGTAAGAAGTGGAAAACTCCTTAAATAGAGTTCATCCTTTAATATATTTTAGAAACCACATGAAAAATTTTTTTAATTCCTAAAAACTATATCTTATTTTTTTTAAAAATAATTATTCGCACTTTTTCAAAGAAATAATATCTCTATTCATTTTATATATCTTACCCATCAAAAATAAATCCGCTAGAGAAATAAGAAAAGAAAAAAAAAAACGCTGTCCAGAAATACTCTGTATTTTAAACTTTGAAAAATAATTTTATTTTAAAATTAAGGAAATTTTTAATGGCCTTTTCTAATTTTAAGCCGAAAATTAATTTTTAATAAACATTATTTTTAACCAGTAATTTTAAGCATATATTAGCACATGTGCCCTTAAATTTAATTACGGTTAAAATCTGCTAATTTTACTTGAGTTTTTCTGTTTGAACAATTACGGCAATTCCATTTCTATAGTTGAGTTAGGTACCTGGTAAAACCAGCAAAAGGTGAAAGATCATCATAAATGGACAAACTGAGAGAATAATTTTCAAAATATCCTGAAATATTTTAAAACTAGGGGGGGAAATGGAAGCCCAATAGAAAAAGTTCGTTAAATAGAAAATGCATTTCGCTCTATTTGGAGGTCATTTTATGAAGTAAATCGTAAAATGTTCTTGGTTCCTGGAAAAAGTTCGCAAAATAGAGAAAATTCTAAAATAGATGTTCGTTATATGGAGGTTCGACTGTATTTAATAACAAAGATTTGTTATTTGCTCAAATTTTGTATGGATAATAGCTATAAGAGGTAAATTGGGTGTCCGAAAAGTATTATCGCACTTTCAAAAATTAATTAAGAAATAAACGACTAAAGATTTTTCCTGACGATATTTTACGTTCCATAAAGAAAAGATTAATAGAAAGGCTCTTATTTCAGCCATGAAATATAAGTTATTAATCCCTGATAAGTTATTAGGGCTAATAAGCCTCACATTAAGCGAAACAAAGAACATGGTCAAGCTATAGAATGATCTTTCGGATCCATTGGAAATAAAAAAAATTGCGTTCTATAGGGAGATGCACTAGCGTGTCTTCTCTTTAATCTAGCATTAGAAAAAGTTGTAAGAGATTCCAATATCAATACCAGGAGAAATATCTTCAATAAATCAATACAATTTTTGGCTTTTGCCGGGGACATTGATATCATTTCTCTAAACACCCACCGCACTAAGACGACTCTTTTTATCTTTAGAGAAAGAGACCCTCTGGATGAGACTGAAAATCAATGAAAATAAGACCAAATACATGCCTTGCACTAAATCATGTTTTAACTATTCCCACTTCAAAATTGAAGAGTTTAATTTTGAAGTTGTTGACAGTTTCACTTATTTAGGTTCTAAATTAACAATAGGAAAGATTGTACTACTGGAATCCAAAGAGAATTACTATGGCTAATAGATGTCTTAATGGAATACGAAAATATAAGAAATCGAATTTAATCAAAAGAAAAACAAAGGTTCTATTGTATAAAAGTTTTTTAAGATCAGTATTAATTTATGCATATAAAACAGTCCATGCCTGGAACAGATGAGAACATAAGTATCTACGAAAGGAAGATTTTAAGATTTATTTTGAGGAATTCAAGAAAATGGAACGTGGCGAAGAAGATCAAATTTGGAGCTCTATAACTTAAACAAAGAATGTGACACCGTTAACTTCATCAAAATACACGAATTAAATGGACAGGTCAAGTTATCAGAATGAAGAAGACCGTAGATCTAAAAAATCTCCAATGCCCAACCCATTGGCACATGGGAAAAGACAGGCCAATCTAAGATGGCCTAGGAAAAATCTATAACTTTTGAGAACTAAAAATTAGAGAACTCTAGTGGGAAGAAGGCTGGCCTGGAAAAGGCTTCTTGAAAGACCAAGGTCCGCTCTAGGCTGTCGACCACTGAGGTAAGGAAGGAAGAAAAGAAAAGATTCAAGTTTCTGTTCAAAGAAATCCATAGCTAGACAGCGCAACGTTCCCGTTTTTAAAAATTCTCATTTCAAAATGCTTTACCGTAAGAACAAGAGCAAGTTGTAGCATGGCTTATCAAATTTAAAATCTACAACACATGTACAGATAAAATAGGGCACCACTCACTGGTGTTGGAAGAGAGAAAAAATCCCCTGCGTTGTATGAAAAATGAAGTCTAATACTGTGCACCCAGATTTCTAGACCTAACGCCTTTGCACTTGTTTCTGATAGAGATACATGAAAAATATTGTTTACCAGTATTCAATCAGTGATACTGATAAACTGGATCGTCGAATTACAGTGGGCATTCTGATTGTTGATTCTGCAATGCTTCATAGAATGTGGCTAGATATCTCGTCTAGACCAAAGTTTGGCACGCATCTAATGTGCGCACATTGAAATTGTGCAATAAGGCATTGCAAAAAAACTTAAACTGTTCTTTATGTAGCAAAAAAACCTTAAGTGAATATCTTTATTTATATTTATGTATTCAATTCCTACTATTAGTTCACACTCTCTCTATATTAATGTATATATTGTTTAAATTTTCAATTGTTAATAAAATGTACTTTAAAGCACTCGATTGAACTG